>QJPP01006056.1:0-39529 GCA_003996215.1 Jaltomata sinuosa | reverse complement strand
AATTACTCGCACTTAGAACTTGACATAAAGGCGATGATCTCTCAAAGTCTGGAATATAACCCTCAAGTGCTGCTCATGCTCATCTCTACTACGTGAGTATACCAAGATGTCGTCTATAAAAACTATCACAAATGAGTCCAAATATGGGCCAAGAACCCTGTGCATCAAGTTCATAAAGGCTGCGGGGGAATTAGTCAACCCAAAAGACATCACCAGGAACTCATAATGGCCATAACGTGTCCTGAATGCTGTCTTAGGGATGTCCTCCGCCCTAATCCTCAACTGATGGTAGCCAGACCTCAAATCAATCTTCGAAAACACGACTGAACCTTGAAGCTGGTCAAACAAGTCATCAATCCTCGGCATCGGATACCTATTCTTCACTGTCACCCTATTCAGCTGCCGATAATCAATACACATGCGCATCGACCCATCTTTCTTCTTCATGAAGAGAACAGGAGCACCCCAAGGTGACACACTAGGTCTAATAAACCCCTTAGCTAATAGATCCTGGAGCTGCTCCTTAAGCTCCCTCAACTCAGCAGGAGCCATACGGTAAGGAGAAATAGAAATGGGCCTAGTGCCCGGCTCCAACTCAATAGAAAAATCAATATCTCTCTCAGGTGGAAGGCCTGGCAGGTCGGTAGGAAATACATCGAGGAAGTCACTAACCACAGGAACAGACTCAGGGGAAATGGGGTCAGCACTAACATCTCGGACATATGCTAGATAAGCTAAACACCCACGGGCAATCAACTTCCTAGCTCGAAGACAAGAGATGATCCCAGATGGTGCATGGCTAACAGAACCCTGACACACAACCGGGGATACACCGGGCACGGCTATGGTAATGGTCTTGGCATAACAATCCAAAACCACCCGGTGAGGGGATAACCAGTCCATGCCCAGTATCACATCAAAATCTAGCATATCAAGAATCATCAAATCACCCCAAGTCTCTGAATCACCAATAGATAGCATACAAGATCTCACAATCCGATCCACTACTAAAGAATCTCCTACTGGGTCAAAAAACAGAACAGGAACAGATAATGGCTCACTAGCCAACCCCAACCTACGACACAAAGTGGCAGATACATATGACAAGTGGATCCAGGATCAAATGGTAAAGCCATAGCAGGGCTGATGGCACACAGAAATTTCGTACCTGTAATCACGCATCTGAGGCCTCTGCCTCTGGTCTTCCTAGGGGACCGCCATAAACTGACGACGACCTCCCCCTGCCCGACCGCCATCCCTACCACCTGCTCTGCCGCGTGGCGCACCACCTCTAATCTGACGACCACCCCCTCTAGCAGGGGGCTGAACCGCCCGTAAAGGCTCGGCTAACTGAACTGTACCCTGCTGAGGGCAATCTTTAGCAAAGCGACCTATCGCACCACAAGTAAAACAAGCCCCTGATGGCCTACTCAGTCGAGATGAACTCGCAAATCCCGAATGACCACCATGACCTGATGCCCCAGAAACTGTACCCCTCGAAGACTGGCCTCCATAGCCCTGATGGCTGCTCTGACCCTGCTCGAACTGGGTACTACCAAAGGTCTGAAGGGAAGACTGAACCGGTCGGCTGGACTGACCCTGGTACTGCTGTGGCTGATAACTCTGGCTCCACTGGCCGGGACCTCTACCACCATATCTGGAACCACTATAGACACCCTGATATCGAGGCCTCTTATCTCTGGGCCCCTGATCATGTCGCTGTAAGTCCTCCACAGTGCGAGCATAGTCCACAATAGCCTGGAATGACCGACCACTGGCAATCAATATCTCAGCTGGCTGCCTGATCTCTGGCCTCAAACCCCATACAAATCTGCGAATCCTATCCGCCTCAGTAGGAATGATCATAGCTCCGAACGGTGCTAGCTGATGAAAACGGGTCTCATACTCCGAGATAGTCATAGATCCCTGCATAAGGTGAGTAAACTGCTCCCTGCGACGCTCACGATCACTCTGGGGTAGGAACTTGGCCATAAAGGCCTCATAAAACTCAGACCAGGTCAAAGGAGGTAACGACGGTGGTCTACAAGCAACCTGAGCCCTCCACCATAACTTCGCTGGGCCCTCCAACTGGTAGGTAGTATAACCAACCCCGTGAGTCTCCAACAAACCCAGATGGTGCAACATCTCCTCACAGGTGGTAATGAAGTCATGTGGATCCTGTCCAGAGGTACCCGCAAATCTCGGGGGTGCTAACCTCAAAAACCTACCCAACGCCTTCTGCTCTGACTCTGTCATAACTGGGCGAGGAGCAAGAGGCTGTGCAACAGATGGAACCGGAATAACCTCCGCGCGGGGAGCCATAGTAGCAGGCTGCGCTCCTGAGCTCTGTGCACCCAGGGTTGCCCCCTGAGCGGATGTCTGCGCTACCTCAGAAGGCCGCTCTCCAATCACACCCAAAAGTTGTAATAGTAATCCCTGAATATCTGGAGACTGAGCTGCGGCTGGAGCTGGCACAGAAGTGGGCACTGGAGCTGGTACTGGAGCTGGTGGTACCTGGGCTGCCTCCTGAACCACATGCTGCTCAGGCCCTATCTCCACGCTAGCAGCTCTAGCAGGTGCCACTGATCGAGGGCGTCCTCGACTCCTAGCTGGAGTAGGAGGCTCATCCTCGCGTGCTGCCGAAGATCTCGTACGAACCATCTGCGGGAGAATGAAGTAGAACAAATGAGATCTCTTGAAACTTCAAGGGTAGTACGCACGACACAGAAGCAATGAAAGAGTCGAATTTCCTAAAATGCCACTGTAGCCTCTCAAAGATTGAGTACGGACGTCTCCGCCCCGATCCGTAGGACTCTACTAGATATTGGCTCCTATACCGATGACACCGGTGAACCTAAAGCTCTGATACCAAGTTGTCACGACCCGATTTCTCGGTCATGATGGCGCCTACAACCCCTCAGTAGGCGAACCAACTCCCGTAGCCCAGAACAGTTAGTAATGGGCTACTATCTAGCAAAAAGGGAACAAGACGAATAAAATAGATAACAGGGATATAAATATATACATATGCGGAAACTAAACCAAACCCCAAGACCTGGTATCATAGTACAGAGCCAAACTACATACATGGAGTACAAGTAAACCAAAACTATATACACAGATGTCTCTAAATGGAAATAGAGTACATGAAGTAAAAGATAAACTAAAGCTAAGCTCCGATCGCCAAGAGCTCACCCTCAGCCTGAAGTAGTCTCCAACAGATCTCGAAGCACGAATCACAACGGTCTAACGGCGATGGCCCACGCTAGGATCTGCACCCAAAGATGCAGGGGGTAGGGGTGAGCACCAAATGCGAAGCATAAGGTACCCAGTAGGTATCATAGGCCGACTGGGCACATATAAGATAAAAGAGCAGTAATAGACAGAATAGAAGCAATCAGTCACAGAAATCAACGAAAAGTACACAGGAACTAGCCCAGAGGGAATTCAACAGTACCACATATGAGGCTAGTAAGCAGCATATACACACCATAGACACAGGTGAAAAGAAGAACAACGCACCTGGAATCCTTGCAACAACAGTGTATAAAATAAGTTTACGGAATAGACGGTATACCGGTAACCTCAAGTGTAAGAAGAAGAGAGGAAGAATAATAATAGGCATGCTCAAGACATGAATCAACCCAACTAATCATAACAATCTCAAATCCAGAAACTAACACCCTAGCAGTACCAATCTCATACTTATCCATAATAAAGAACAACTCTGTAAGTAAATAGCAAAAGTCTACCTACAGTCCCCCGGCCGCCCATACAACCGAGGAACACAAACAAGTGAAAACAAACCCTCCGGCATCCCATACTACCAGAGCGTACAATCAGCAAACAGCAAACAAGGGTGGAACCTCGAACATGAAATGATATGATGCCATGAAGATCTCAAGTGGCCCCATTACTATGCTTGTATGTACCTCCTCCGGCGGCCGATCCGGTCCCAGGCAGAGGTTCCATGAAGGGACATCTGCCCGTATACCTCTGACTCCCCCCGTATACCCTCTTCCGGCACACGCCAGCCCGTAGCCCCTGGCCCGATAGCAAGGTCCATGCGAGGTCCCAGACCCATTACCAAACTCAGTATCAGAACCATGTATCAAAGATTAAGAGACCCAGTCTCGATACAGATAGAGACCCAGTCTCGAATGAATGCATGCCCAGACCCTTGTCCAGGACTAAAAAATAGTAGAAAAATATCTGAAAAACCCCTCCAAGGGTGCCCGGGCGTCGCCGGGTCTAAACAGTAAAAAGTCATCTCATGTGCTCGGTCCAACCGAGACTAAAAAATCATATCAAGTAGTAAGAAACTCAACTAGCACTCCGGCCCTGCCGAGTCTAGTGATAATCGTAAAACTGATGATTTAAACCACAAGTGAAATCAACCATTTCCAAATCATTTCCATCAAAAACGGGCCCCCGGGCCATGCAAGGTTTAGAAAACAGTGCCAGTAGGCCCGAAGCCAAAACCACAGTAAAACATGGATAAAACCTCTTTATATGCATGGAAATGGTATGATCACACACAATTGCTGCCCCGCAGCTCACAATCAACCTATCGACCCTGCACAGGCCCACAGCTACTCAGCAAGCATAACCAGCCTAGAAGGATAATACTATGCCCGGGACTCGCGGACATTCCCAAAATCCCACCTTCTATGTTCCAGAGTCAACAAGGCCTCACAGGACCACAAGGGTAAATAAATAAAATATATCGACAAATACTACAAACAACGGAGGAATAAAAATAGGCGGACATGAATAAAGCGGTCAAGGTCTGTGGTACCAACCTAATAACCAACCCAAGGATGCCCATTAATACAATTTTATTTTATATACACGGAGTCTGGGGAAAATAAACCGTAACCTACCTGTCGTCCGACGACAAGCTGCTAGAACAACGATGTCCAAGCTCGAATCACTCCGAGAAAATCCAAAACTAAATCGGAATCGAAATCGGATTTGGGACGGAACAACTTGACGTAGATAATTGATTTTCTTTCGGAGATTAAATAAAGTGTGAAAACATTTTCTTCTCATCAACACTCTTCAATAATTTGTAAGTATATATGTGCAGGTTTGTTGCCTACATAGAGGCATTTTATATTAATGCCAAAGAAATGGAATGCAACCTCACTTATTACCAAAATGGATAAGGACAAGGATGTTTGGCCTTTCTGTGCGTGTATATACTGGAGACCACTACTAAATATACTTAGTTGCTGCCTTCATCTTCCACTTACACGTGGGGGTGGAGGTGGCAACCAATTCCTCTCCGTTAGGTATATACTCGGGTATTGCGTAAATTCGTGGTATAATAAATATAATATTTTAAATATACCATAATTAATAGAAAATCATTTCCAACAAAACCCACTATATTATAATAATAATTTTTAACATAATTAAATTTACTATCTCCGTTAAAATATTACGGAGTATAAAAACTTTATAAAATAAATACGTATACACTTATATCGTATCAAATATATTTTTCATAAACCTTTAAAATATTTTGGAAAGGAAATAATAATATAATTTTTTACCAAATTCAACTTTTAAACAAATATTTCAATTACACGCACGATACTTATAAAGTTCTTAAGTTTAGGCTCGTAATTCGCCTACGCACGATTTCGATATTCAAGAATTCTCTCGGGATCCTCCCTTATATTTTATCACTGTTTCGGAACTGAAATGACATTTTAAAAGGTGAAATTGAAGCTTAAATCGGGTTAAACCCGACCCGATTCGCGACCCGGTTCGCAACCCGTTTTCTGCCAGACAGTCCGCGGTAAAACAGTCATAACTCTTTGCTCCGAGATTATTTGGACGTGCGGTTTTGTGCGTTGGAAACTAGACTCGTAGACCTTCGATTTGGTATCTCGGGGGACTTCTAACTCTTTATATATTGGGAGAAAAGCCCCGAGACATTTGACCCAAAGTTCAGGAAATTTGTTAAAGGTCTTACGATATCTTTTGTCGATTTGCTTGACTTCAAAACTTATACGTGGAAATGACCGGAAGGGTCATTACATTAGTACACTTAATAACAACAATTGTGAACTCATAACCTCTTTTACATAGTACGTACCCAACCGGATCCACCTAACACATCTAGGTGTTAATATGGAAAACTCGGTCTACACCAAGACCAACTAATAACCCACATAATAACCTGGCCTACACGAATACCAACCGATATCATAATATAACAACCCGGCCTACACCAAGGCCAAACTCATAATATCATATAACAACCCTGCCTAAACCAAGACCAAACTCACAATATAATATAACAACCCGACCTACACCAAGACCCAACTCACGATATAATATAACAACCTGACTTACACCAAGACCAAACTCACAACATAATATAAAAACCCAGCCTACACCAAGACCCAATAATGATCAACATAATAACCCGGTCTACACCCAGACCAACTTAACCAAATATAACAGAATTCCTGGCCTCTCACGGACCATAAGCAATTATCACATTTCAATAAAATAGCCTGATCCACTCATGGAACCAATAACAGTTAATGCAATACAACGATATCAATGCAATGATACAGTAAAATAAACCCATACCAGGCGTGGTACCCGAGCCAACCGTTAGTATTTCGTACCAGGCGTGGTACCCGAGCCAACCATTTGTTATACATGTACCAGGCGTGGTACCCGTGCCAACCGTTTGTTATACCTGTACTAGGCGTGGTACCCAAGCCAACCAAATGTCAACAATCCACAGTCAAAATAATGAGCAAAACAACTTGTAAACCAATAAGCAACACATCGTTAAATTCACTGACTGTAAAACAGGACCCTTAGACATTCTACACAATTCCTCTAAGTCATGCAATTCATACAAACACTTAGATAAGAGTATAAAATATACAACATTCACAGGAATTCGTAAGCCATCACCTACCCCATTCCGGGTACACTATGAGCCGTCAAATCCCGTCCCAAGACATCCCCGATTTGCCTCTTTAAATGTGCAGTTAATTACATTTATTCCTGACCCTCTTCCTAGGACCAAATACAACCTAGGAAAACCCTTCCCAGCCTTAGAACACAACCAAACAATTATCCTAATTATACCAATTAGTCTAGAACTTTTGTTCCTTACACATTTTTTAATTACTCCTTTTTCGGTTCCCCAAACCTTCTGATATTCTAGTTTCCGTATTTTTATCAGCAAAACACACAATTTAAGCAATGCCTAGAATATCACAACACCCTATTCCCATTCTACCATTTTTAAAGTAATCCAACAATTCAACAACTTCCTCCAGATTTCGTACCCGAAGGCCTAACCATGGATTCTCCCTTTAATTTTATACAATAATACAAAAAAACTGGTCAATCTACTCTTGGAAGAAACCTAGCCTACCTGGATGTCGAGCAGCTGCAATGGTGCATTTATGGATCCGTGAGTGTGTTCCCATCTGAACGATGGTCTTGGATTCTACTGTTCCGCGTCCCTTCAACCATGACCCCTCCTCCTTAAGATTCCCTAGCCTTGGAGCAGCTTGGGAGAGTTTTTGGAGGAACCCTCGTATGTTTTCCAACTGAAGAGAAGAGACTTTTTAATAAAATCCCGTCTCAGGCTACTGCCTCCCATAGCTCTGCTATAGTGGTCTACTCCTCCACTACAGTAGTTTCGCTATAGAGAAATAAAATACTGCTATAGCAGAGTGACGTCAGCCCGTATTATTTTCGAAAAATCAAAAAAATTCTATGATGTCACCCTACTTACCCCGAATGAATTTTTAACCATATTATCTAAATTTACGAAATCGGGAAAAATTAATATAACGATGGACCAGGTCATTACAACAGATACCAATTTATCCGTCGTTCATCCCCGAACGATCTCTAAGGTAGAAGAAAAAGGATGAACCAGCCCTTAGAAACTTAACGCTCTACTATGACAGCATAGAATAGCCTTATGCGAACCACTGAACTCTTAAATCCTCCAGGTGTACCCAAGCTCAACCGAAGTTTAACTTGATTTTGCTCTGTCAAGGAATTTCTTCCTTTGAGCTGTACAAGACTAGTTAGATTACTCCTCCTTGAGTTCCCAAGAAATTAGGGGCCTCGCTGAAATACCGGAGCAAAAGAATTCCAAATTTAACGGACCAAAACTTAATTCCCATGCTACAATGCTGACAGTCGTTGACTTCCACTATAGCGGTAATTTCTCCGCTATAGCAGAGGTCGCAATAGCAATGTGTTCAATTGCTATGGCGGTTGACACGGGACAGAAAGTCAAAAAGTTTTCCAAAAGTGCCTCTTTTACAACACACTTAATTTCCTGACGTTCTGGAACAACCCCTTCACGTCAACCTACATATCGAGAGTTCTGCTTACCCGAATCTGATTCCGAAAAGTCCCCCAGACTCCTTAAGGTCTTGGCTAATGGAAAAACTAGCTCGACCCAAGATATAACACCCAATCCGCACCCGGATTCCCCTATACCTTACCTTGATAAGAATTTATCTGAGACTAGCCTAACCCAAGATTTCTAACTCCTCAACCGAAAGTTTTCTCACCCAAACTCCCTCAACTGACCCTACCACTAAGTATCATCAATAATAAACCAGCCAAATCACCCTCATGACATAAGACTATGAGCAGTTTCCAACACTACTTAGCTAATAACGGGTCATTTGGCCAAGTTCTACCTAGGTGACTATTCCCACCAGTGGTAAATCAAAAATTTCACCAATACCCCAGGCTATCGTATCTACCCTTTCCTCTTATTGCTTGGATTCTAAATAATTCCTGCAATAGCTCGCAACTCAAATAGTGATTTAAAATGACCCAGGAATGAAAGACAAAACAAGGGAAAAATACGATAGGGATCATGCCCTGCCCATCCCGCTATAGCGACTTGCACACTACTATAGAAACCCCCAAAAGTAGTAACCCAGAAAATTTACCATTCTCTGAAAAATTCTCTCATTCCCCTTCCCTCTTAACATTGTTTAATCTCGTTAATCCCGCCATGGTATTAAACAATCCTCAAGACCATTTCCGGCACTACACAGACTGAAACTTAACATCACTTATCACAAATCAACAAGAGGATTATGCAAGCAATTATTCCTAACAACACACTTCCGCTATCAAGCACAAACAACCCCCCTAGTTCCCTTGGTTCTCAACCAAGTCCCGACTGTCCTGAAATTGGAGCTTTCCTACAGTCCACAATCCTTTTTTATTCCTTTACCATCTATATACATGGTAAGCCTATACCCGAATGTAATGCAAACAATTCTAATTAAGGCATATCGCAATTTATCATTTAAAACAATCACAACTTTCAAGCTAGGAATAAATTTTCCTTAAGTTACAATCATGAGTTACCATAAAAATTTCCTTACCGCATTTTCTGCCATCAAGAAATGATAGCCCTTTTCCTCCATGATTCCTAACCAATCCCGACTGTTCTAAAAGCTAAAGTTTCCCTACAGTCGTAAGCCTTGTCCCCTTACCATTTTTACCAATGGCAAGCCCATTTTCGAAATGTAACACCACTTTACTGACCAGTTCAAGTACACGTAAAAGGTAATTACCAACCAAAGCACACCAATTCAAGTTATGACTCCCCCCAGACTAAAACATTCATAGAAAATCAAATAATTGCACACCACACATTTGCAGTCATTCAAACAACATCAATACACATAAGCACAATCTCAAGCCTTAAGCTTAAACAATCAATCCAATCAGTTTCATTACAGTTTATTCGCCTCATGAATGACCATTAGCCGATCCATCCATACCTTTACATAGCCTCCCCAGCCAGATACCAATTGGAACCTTCCCGGTTCCAATCCTTCTTGCTTGTTTGTCATAACTGGAGTCCAATGACATCCTTCACCTTGTTGATATACCGATTGGAATCGAGAGATACCAGTTGGACTCAACCCATACAAGCAAGTAACGAAACCGCACGAAAAGGAATGAAAGAAGAGAAGTGTTTCCTAGAATGCTTCATAGCTTCTCTAGGATTAGATGTGGACGTCAACACACCAATCCACGGAACTCTATTCGACATTTTTCTCTTGTACTGGAAGACCGGTAAACTAGGCTCTGATACCATTTGTCATGATCTAACTACCGGGTCATGTGGGCACCTACTCAAATCCACCTAGATAGGAGAACCCTTACAACCCGAACCAATAGGCAATGCGGAAAAGAAAATAAACCATTAAATAAGTCCCTAAAATACATGATAAATCCTTTTTACAAATAGTATAGAAAAATAAATGACTTAAAGAATTTGCGGAAAACATTTACAATATGAAACAACCTCTCCAGAATCTAGTCTAAGCCGGTACAAGAGCTTCTATAATATGAGTATATGACATAAGATGACACAACTCCCACCATAGAAGGAAAGTAGGAGCTATTGGAAGATCACCGCAATCCGAAACCTGTGAAACATCACAAATCCTGCAACCAGACTATACCCAAAAAGGTATAGCAAGAGTAGAATCAGTACAAATACACATACTGGTAGGCATCATTGGCTGACCTGAATTCACTCCTACCATCATATAAAAATCAAGATAAAATGCCCAAGGTAAATGCTTCACCCCTTTCAACATCACTTTTATCAATCCCCCCTTTCGGAACCGACTTTCCTAACCTTAAGACTTACCAAGTCGCCTTGTCACCTAGACTTTCCAAGTTACCTTGACACCTAGACTTCCTAAGTCACCTTGACATCTAAACTTCCCAATTCACCTTGTCACCTAGACTTTCCAAGTCACCCTGACACCTAGACTTCTCAAGTAACCTTGACATCTAGACTTCCCAAGTCACCTTGTCAACTAGACTTCCCAAGTCACCTTAACATCTAGACTTTCCAAGTCACCTTGACGTCTAGACTTTCCAAGTCACCTTCTCACCTAGACTTTCCAAGTCACCTCGTTGACTAGATATTCAGACTTAACCCGAATAACTGCTCAACCAAACCACTTATACCCATGGTATTACTTACTAGTGTCCGAACCCTTCATGGTCAACTTTCCATCCTGGTTATAACAACCAACATCTACAACCCCAGACTTTCAGTCTTACTCCCAATTTACCAATCACATGAAATACACCTAGCAACCACTGACACATTCAATGACAACAACGGAGTTATATCTAAGTCCCTTTCTAATCCCAAAACCCGAAACCTCCAAGGATCCTCTAACCATATCTAAGTGTTCAACAGGTTACCCGGTCTACACCAAGACCCACCCTTAACTTATTAACCATAAATAATTTTTTACCACCATTAGTACACTTAATAACAACAATTGTGAACTCATAACCTCTTTTACATAGTCCGGACCTACCCGGATCCCCCTAACACATCTAGGTGTTATCATGGAAAACCCGGTCTACACCAAGACCAACTAATAACCTACATAATAACCTGGTCTACACCAAGACCAATCGATAACATAATATAACAACCCGGCCTACACCAAGACCAAACTCACAATATCATATAACAACCCGGCCTAAACTAAGACCAATCTCACAATATAATATAACAACCCGGCCTACACCAAGACCCAACTAACAATAGAATATAACAACTCGGCCTACACTAAGACCAAACTCACAATATAATATAACAACCCGGCCTACACCAAGACCCAATAATGATTAACATAATAACCCGATTTACACCAAAACCAACTTAACCAAATATAACAGAATTCCCGGCCTCTCACAGACCATAAGAATTTATCATATTTCAATGAAATAGCCCAGTCCACTCATGGAACTAATAACAGTTAATGCAATACAATAATATCAATGCAATGATGCAATAAAATAAACTTGTACCAGGCGTAGTACCCGAGCCAACCGTTACTATTTTATACCAGGCATGGTACCTAAGCCAACCGTTAGTATTTTGTACCAGGCGTGGTACTCTAGCCAACCATTTGTTATACATGTACCAGGCGTGGTACCCATGCCAACTATTTGTTATACCTGTACCAGGCATGGTACCCGATCCTACTGAATGTTAATAATCCACAGTCAAAATAATGAACAAAACAACTTGTAAACCAACAAGCAACACACCGTTCAATTCACCGACTGTAAAACAGGACCCTTACATATTCTACACAATTTCTCTAAGTCATGCAATTCATATAAACACTTAGATAAGAGTACAAAATATACAACATTCACAGGAATTCGTAAGCCATCACCTACCCCATTCCGGGTAAACTATGAACTGTCAAATCCCATCCCAAGACTACCCCGGTTCACCCCTTTAAACGTGCAATTAATTACATTTATTCCTGACCCTCTTCCTAGGACCAAATACAACCTGGGAAAACCCTTCCCAGCCTTAGAACACAACCAAACAATTATCTTAATTATACCAATTAGTCTCAAACTTCTGTTCTTTACACATTTGTTAATTACTAACCCTTTTCCGGTTCCCTAAACCTTCTGATATTCTAGTTTTCACATTTTTATCAGCAAAATCACACAATTTAAACAATGCCTAGAATATCACAACACCCTATTCCCATTCTACCATTTTCAAAGTAATCCAATAATTCAACAACTTTCTCCAGACTCCGTGCCCGAAGGCCTAACCATGGATTCTCCCTTTCATTCTATACAATAATACAAAAATGAAAGCGGTCAATTTACTCTTGGAAGAAACCTATCCTACCTGGATACCAAGCAGCTGCAATGGTTCATTTTTGGCTTCGTGAGTGCGTTCTCGGCTGAACTATGGTCCTGGAATCTGCTTTTCCGCGTCCCTTCAGCCATGACCCCTCCTCCTCAAGATTCCCTAGCCTTAGAGCAGCCTGGGAGGATTTTTGGAGGAACCCTCGTATGTTTTCCAACTGAGGAGAAAAGACTTTTTAATAAAATCCCATCCCAGGATACTGCCTCCCTTAGCTCTGCTATAGCGGTCTACTCCTCCGCTACAGCGGTTCCACTATAGCGGAATAAAATACCGCTATAACAGAGTGACGTCATCCCAGATTATTTTCGAAAAATCAGAAATTTTCTATGACGTCACCCTATTTACCCCGAATGAATTTTTAACCATTTTCCCCATATTTATGAAATCGAGAAAAATTAACATAATGACGGACCTGGTCATTACATATATGCACTCTAAAGATGTACAAGCTTTAAAAATTAAGATATATAGAAGAATGAAATCCCTCTACAAATGGTTATCCTAATTTCCAAAAGATCAAATTCTATCTCACTGATGGTACCCACGAGTCTCTATATCATCGTTAAGACACATGCATAAACAAAAAACTATACAAGCTTCATCCAGAAATACCAGATGCTTAATCTTTCAATAAACAATAACTAAGAAGATTAACAAACTCTGGAGAATAGTTTATGTGGTTTAAAAATTTCTATCAAATTGCTAATCGGAGCATACTTCTCATGAGTCACAAATCCCCTATCAAATTGCTAATCAGAGCATACTTCTCCTGAGTCACAAATCCCCTATCAAATTGCTAATTCAGATCTGTTGTATCAGAAATAATACAACACCAAACTAAAAAAAATGCTAAATTATATTGCATCCAAAAAAATAAAATGAATCAAAACTAAAGGAAAAGACAAACGAAGAAGAAGAAAAGAAACGTAAAAAAAGAGAAAGGAAGAAGTAGTAAATAAACGGACCTAACAATTGTTTGAAAAATATTAGTTAAACATAATTGAGGAGACTTTTATTTACTACATTCTTTAAATAAATAATTATATAAGGTAATATTTAAATTGATTTAAAAATGTAAAATATTAGAACTTTTTATAGGAGTTAAAATATGTTTTCAACTCCTAGTTTTTCTTTATGTATTGGATACTTAAACAATATAAGATAATAAAATAATATTATTTAAAAAAAATAATAAATGATAATTTTGTCTATTATAAGTTCTTTTAATGAAGGACAATTCAATCAATATTTCTTGGTTGCATGTCCCTATCTTCCTAGGTATGTTTATGTGTAATTTGTTTAAACCTACATTATATTACTTCATAATATATTGTACATATCCATATGATATTTGTGAATCTTTTACAATCCAACCCAAAAAATTAGAATCTCAGTACACCCTATGTAAAAGGGAGAGAGAGAATTTAGCTATATTATGAGCTAGTATATTCCATGTGCGGGGGATATGTACAAAGTTGATCTCTTCAAAAGAGTCCATCAACCTCCAGACATCTTCACAAATAGTAGCTATTTCCCAAGACACTATCATACTTTTGTGTAGCATTTGTACAACATTCTTCGCATATGATAGAATATGAACCTTTGACCAGCCATTATGTAACGCTCTTTTCAATGCTTGTCAAATTTCTAGTGCTTCAGTGGTGATGGCCTTCCCCACAAACTGAATAGGGGTACCAAGGGCATGAAGAAAATTACCACCATAGCCTCCATTCCAATGCTTACCTTTTTATTCTCCACGTGCAAGCCTGCATCTGTAAAAACAACGACCCCATCTTGTGTCATAGTAATATTTCTATCCTTATTGCTTTTAGCCATGCAAGTCCAAACTGATGGAGTTAGCAAAGCATCGTTATATTCATGAGAATTAGACAGAGCTTTATTAACTATTTTCTTAGGTTCATATATATCATCGTTAAAACAATAAGAGTTCCTAGATTTCCACAATTGCCACAAAATAGACACACTCAATCTCAATAGCTCAATGGAATCAGGGTACTGATAGGTAT
Source organism: Jaltomata sinuosa (assembly GCA_003996215.1). NCBI lineage: Eukaryota > Viridiplantae > Streptophyta > Magnoliopsida > Solanales > Solanaceae > Jaltomata > Jaltomata sinuosa. Next base: position 24,751 of record QJPP01006056.1, on the reverse strand, counting down.
TGCAAAACAAAGTATGCCACTAACCGGAGAAATTAATAATATTTTTAAAATTAGGCCAGTTGATAGGACATAAATTTCACACTAACTGAGCTTTCGCACACCTGAAAAACATATGATCAATTGTTTTTTATTCTAAACCACATACCTTGCAAGCATCGCAAATATAAGAAAATCTCTTAGAAAGAAAATTGTTGGTAAGACATTTAGAATACATTTTCTAAGAAAATGATTATACTTATTTTTAACTTTAAGTGACAACAAAAACTCCAAGAAAGGTTTTGGGAAAGACTGAAAACTAGTTTGAGGCCTATTACTATTTGCATCACTACAACGAGCCAGATCTTTGGTTAGATAATAGCCAGATCTGACCTTATCCTTACCCGACTTTGTATAATGCCACATAATCTTGTCCGAAGATCTAGTAATTGATAACGGGATGGAAAAAATAGAATTAATATCATTAAGGAAGAAAGGTCTATGCTATTCGTGAGTATTCCATATATGATTTTGTTAATCAATAAGAGCATTGACCTCCAACTCTAAATTTACCTGTGTTCGTCCTTGGAGGGGTTTAAAACTATTTGAACTAGGAATTCATGGATCCTTCCAAACCTTCATATTTTGTCCATTTACAACTCTCCATTTAAGTCCTTTTTATAGTAAATCTCTTCCCCAAAGAATGCTTTTCCAAATCCAAGAGCTTGAAGATGAACAACCAGCATTAAGAAAAGAAGTTTTAAGGAAGTATTTAATTTTTAGCATCCTATGAAGCAAAAATTCTTCATGAGTTAAAATTCTCCACGCAAGTTTAGCCAACAAAGCCTTGTTAAAAAGTTGTAAACCTCTAAGACCAAGACCTCCTTTAGACTTTGCCTCACAAAATTTTTGCCAATTTTCATAATGCATTTTTTTTCTCCTCAATTCGCCCCCACCAAAAATCAGAGAAAGTAGCAGTAATTTCTTCACATAGGTTCTCAGGAAATTGAAAACAAGATAGTGCATGTGAAGGAATAGCAAAAAGTACAGACTTAATCATTATTTCTTTGCCCGCAGGACTTAAGAAATTACTTTTCCATCCCTTTATCTTAGTCTTAACTCTTTCTTTAATGAACTCTAGCATCTTCTTCTTTGATCTCCCAACTATTGCAGGAAGGACTAGATATAACACCAAATTATCCCTTTGTATTTGCCCTATTTCCTCTATAATATCACTCTTTTCGTGCTCAGTAGTATTCTTACTAAAAAATACAGTTGATTTATCAAAATTTACCTTTTGCCCTGAATAAAGCTCATAAGTCCTTAAAATATCTAAAATTTTAGCAGCACTTTGAGTATTAGCTGAACAAAATATAAAGGAATCATCTGCAATGAAAAGGTGGTTGAGCATAGGACCACCCCTTTTAAGGCTCATTTCCTGTAGACTCCCTTGGTTCTTAGCTTGGTTTAAAAGCCTAGAAAATCCTTCAACACATAATATAAACAAGTATGGTGACAAAGGGTTAGCTTATCTTAATTCCCTAGTCAGCTTAACAAATCCAACAATTTCACCATTAAGGTTAAACATGTAAAGGAGTCGTGATGCACTGCATAATCCAACTAACAAATGTTTCATGAAAACCCATTTGCAAAAGTAACTTTTGAATATATATATCCATTCCACCCTATCATAAGCTTTTGCCATATCGAACTTCAAAGTCATATATTTATCATTTCCTCTCCTTGTGGCTTTCAACTTATGAATAAATTCATGTGTGAGGACTATATTATAAATAATTTGCCTACTACCTACAAAAGTAGATTGATTAGGAGAAATAATACTAGGAAAATAATTCTTCATTCTAGATACAATAATCTTAGTAATGATCTTATACACTGTAGAACATAAACTAATTAGTCTGAACTGGCTAATAATACTAGGATTTTTCACTTTCGAGATTAAAGTAATGAGAGTTTGATTCCAAGAGGGTAAGAGATAACTTGAATGAAAAAAGCTTTTAACGGCAACAATAATATCAGTGGATAGGATACTTTAGTAATTATAAAAGAAGAAGGGTGTCATGCCATCTATTCCCGGAGCTTTTAGGGAATGCATTGCAAAAACTGCATTTTTCACTTCCTCATCCATCACCTCGCTAATGAGACGTTGATTTATTGAATCACCAACCAATGGAGAAATCAAATTCATAATGGGATCAAGATTTATTGGTCTAAAAGTAGTGAATAGATTCGCATAAAATTGTTTTACTTCTCTAATAATTTCACCTTGATCTGACACCCAACTTCCATTAGCCAAACGAAACCCTTTGATGCTATTACATTTGCGTCTCTAGATAGTTTTCATGTGAAAAAAAGAGTATTTTTATCCTCTTCTTGCAACCATAAAGCTCTAGATTTTTGTTTCCAATAAGCTTCCTCATCTTTGTACGCTTCCCCTAATTCTTTCCTTAAAATTCTAAGCTTATGAAAATCCAAGTTATTAGCGTCATTCTTAAGCTTTTCAATTCTATTTTTTTATGGCAAATAATTCATTTTTTTGAATTTTATTTCCCCTATCAGCCAGGACCTCAACAAAGAGCGACATCTTTTTAATTTAAGACTAATTTTGGATTGCTCAAAACCATCAAGTTGTCCATGCCAAGACCTTGTCACTATATTATTAACAACATGCTTCTCACTCCACCTTTTATCAAAGTAGAACCTATATTTTTTCCGCATAGGGCTAGGTTCCATAGTGAGTAGAAGTGCATAATGATCAGAAGCCTCGGTGTTTAAGTGAGTTACCTGAGGCAAGTTGAAATCTAAACTCCATCTAGATGATACAATATACCTATCTAATCTCTCTTGAATAATCCCATCATTTTCCCTTCCACGTCCAGGGCTTCCCTCTAAATCCCAAGTCCATGGCTCCTAAGTTCCATATGAAATTCTTAAAGTCCACAAATGAGGTTACTTCTCTACTTCTGCCTCCTAACTTTTCAGAGTTATCAATAATGTCATTAAAATTACCAACGATAATCGAAAGAGGGTCCCAAGTCACTGATTTTAAATTAAGCTCTTTCATTTGTTCTCGACGAATAACTCTATCAATACTCAAATACACAAAAATGCACCAATATTTAGAATCTGCTACAAGATCATGCACTAATATTTTAATATAAAATTGTGAAGTGTGAGATTGACATACCTGAATTTCATCATTCAAGAATAAGCTTAAGCCTCCGGATAGTCCAATCGAGTCCATAATTATAGCACAAGGCATGTTGAGTTGTCTCTGGACTCTTTTAACAGTGTTGTCCCTATTTTTAGTTTCAATAAGAAAAATCATATTTGGGGAGTGGAGACGCATTATCTCCTTCATAAAAGGAATTGTCAAGGACCTCCCCAAGCCTCGGCAATTCCATACCATAGCCCTCATTGTAGAGAGGGAAGTCATTTTGGGCTGGCCTCCCGCTCCACCATGATTTTGGTCTTTTTTATGTTCAGATTAGTGATTAAAGAAGTAGCCTCATTTCTCTTATCCCCTATATTTTGTGTACATTCTTCTAAAATAGGAACCTCCACAAGATTTTTATTAAAATTCTTTTGTTGTTCATTGTTATTAAGATTATTAGAACTGCCACTTTGTCTAGCCAATCTTTTCTAATTTTTCATTATTCTCCCTTCATATTGATTATCATTCATTGGTCGAAGTAGATTAGAATTTCCTGTTAAAGGTGTAACCTCTAAAGTGAGAGACAAGGCTGCAATGTGGCTAAGGCCAGTAATACATACCTGGTCCTCTTTTCCTTGGCTGCCAGTGAATTTGTTGAGGATTTTTTGATCAGTGATTAAGGTCTCAAAATGTATATTTCCTTGCAACTGCTTCATGTTATGTTGGGCAGTGTCCTATTTTCCCCTTATTGGTCCATCAAACATAGTCTTATTAACTGGCAGTTGTGCACCAACTTATTTATTATCCAAGCCTGTATCCAAACATTGTGTCAAAATCATCTTCTTACAAATAGAAGTTCCCTCTCCAACATTATTCCTGACACCAACAATTTCCTGCTCTCGTGATCCATAGTTTGTTACTTCTATTGGTTGCATTCGGTTTGATACTCATTTTCTTGGTAAATTATCGTCTTTCCTGTTCAAACCCAAAATTATTTTCCCATTTGATTCATTTTGATTATGTGTATTTGTAACCTCAGCTCTCTCTTCCATGTTTAGTAGATCGTTGGTGGTTCCTACAATTATTTTCCCCTCGGCCATTTTTGACTTATGATTATGTACCATAGGATGCCCATCAGTAGTGTTGATCCTCAGTTGCCTCTAATATTCTGAGAGAAGAGCATGATTTTCTGCTTTTAACCATGTACCAAACTGATCATCTTTTATAGTCCCTGAACTTATATCCTTGGATCTTTGTATACAAGTTTCTATCTTTATATCCTAGCATACCATAATAATAGCAAAACATAAGGTAGATTTTCGTATCTTAGTTCAACCCATGTAGTTTTCAATCCTAACTTCACTAATTTACCTCTAGGTAGTGGTTTTGCAATGTTCATTCTGATTTTAAGACTCATATATTGTCCCTCTTTGCTTTTATTTTTAGGGATTGCAATATCAACAGTACCTCCCAAAGCATTTCCTATTTTGTTCCCAACATCCTTCGACATCCAGTGTAAAGGGATGTTCCAAACTTGTATCCACAAATTATAGACACTAAATACTGGAGAATCACTCGTCAATCCTAGTTCCCAAGGATGTATATTTAGGAGGTATTTGTCATATAACCATGGCCTACCAAACTGTATTGTTTCCACACTTTCTTTGTCTATGAAAATGAACTGAAAAAAGATTCCAGCCTACTTCTTTTATTTGTAGTCCTGCTGGATTTCCCCAAGCCAAAGGTATAGTGTTTTTTACTTCTTGAAAGTTTATTTTTTATCCGAAATCACCTTACCAAACATACTCACCTCACAATTTTTCATACTTGTCAGAATATCTAGAATCTCAATGGCCACAGGCTCTTTCTCTTCATCAGTAAGAATAAATTGTTGTAATCGTTCATTAATTTCTTCTGCCATCTCTCCAATTTTTGGATTTACACTCCAAAATGATTGAATTATCACTAAGTAGCTTGGGTGGAGTGGAATCCAACATTTTTTGATACTTGGAATTGGTTTGGGGTTTATGGGAAGAAGGGAAAATTACAGAATTGATGAACAGTGAAAGAGGATAGAATGATTGATAGATTTGTTGGGTGAGATGCTGGAGAAAACGAGGTTATAGAAGCTAATAATAAGATTATTTCTGCAATTTTGATATGTAAACTTCAACAAATTAGAAAGAGTAGAAAATCCCAAGAAGGGGAGGAAGCTCTCATGGTAGGGAGAGAAACCCTTAGTCGGTGACAAGGGATGTTTTTTTATTTGTTTTAGGGTCTATGCTATTTGAGTTAAGAAAAAAAATATATCCATGAAATCGAATTGAATTTTGTTAATAATTTGTAGGACATGAAAGGCTGCAGAAAAGTTGGAACCTGATTATGGTTAGAAGTCTATGTAAATTCTTATTAGACAAAGCTCGAAAAATTACTACTTTATCTAACATAAAATGTTTTGTTAAGAAATATTTTAATTATAGTAAAGGGGATATAAGTTAATTAATATTTTAAGGATATTATTTCATTGTTTAACATTTAGCTTTTTGACATTCGTATTTTTAAAACATGACAAGCTGATCGAAAGGAAGAAGAGAAACAAATTGGTTAAAAGTTATTGTTCACCTTAACTGGTACGTGCTTTGTACGTGTGTAGTGAGTCAATTAATAATAAATGTATATAAAAAGAATAAATTATTGGGTGTACATTATCTTATTAAGTACAACACTTTTTTTAAAAATAACAGAAAAAAATTAAGATAAAAATGTACTTAAATAGGAACATGATAACTCACTATCACACTAATAATTAAGGAGCAAAAAGTAAATGTAGTGAACACAATTTTGCCATTGATATCAAAAATTATAATTATATTGGTATTGATGCACGAAAACACACTCTAAATAATAAGGCTACATTATATATGAGTATAACAATATAACACAACTATTTTTAATAAATTAACAATAACAGAAAATATTAATGTAAAAAAATAAAAGATGACAACCAAAAGGTTGAATGGAAGAAAATTGAAAGTCATCTGACAACATCTTACTTCATCCAAAAAAAGAGAACGGAAAGTCATCTACCAAGTTTTAAGTTCCTCTGAATAAACAATAGCCCTGTCTCACATCCAATCATACTATGCTACCACTGTAAGTGTTGGTGGCATAGGCTTTAAGTGCAAGGGTGTCTCTTTACTTGTTATAAGAGGATTTGAAATCTGTTTCCAGGAGGAACTGTAATGACTCGTTCCATCGTTACAGAAAATATTTGTGGTAAAGGTATATGAATCTCATCTGTCATAGGCTTTAGGATCAATTCCTTGATATATGAGTGCATTAGTTATGAATTAAGGTCATACAATGCCCCTAGCACAAAGTTAAGTTGAAAGTGTCCTTATCGATTTAGTTTTGGGTTAAGTTTAAACTAGAGTCAAATTTAAACGAGCACTCCTCCTAGAATATAAGGAGTTATGGAGCCCTATACACACCAAATTAAAAATCTCTGAGTCTTCTTTCTAATGCAACCAACCGTTCGTCAATCCCCTTTCTGAATAAAAATTTATGACCATCTTACTAAAAATAGTCCGTGCTGAAAAGATGGGGCCGTCATAGCGGGATTAGGTCGCTATAGCGGGACAACAACAATTTATAACCTTATCTTTAATGGGTTTCAGTCCATTAAGTCCAAAACATCATTCCTAATCCCTAGAGGGGCGATTTGCTCATGGTTGGGGTGGAAATCCTTCATTAATGTAAGATTTTTACTCCCTTTTAACATTGATTAATCTGTTCATATTCTAGAATCATTAGAATGGAAAATTATGGTAAAATTCTTGTAGTTTAGAATCCTAGGTTCATAAAATTGAGGAGAAAACCTATGGGTATATGTATTTTCATGTAGAATCAATTTTAGATTGTAATTTAATTCTTCCTAGTATGAAATTTTGGTTCAAAAACATGAACTTTGATAGTTGCGGACCTTAAATTCTATAAAGATGGGACTTTTAGCTTTAAAACTCCATTAATGGAGGTGGGTTGAGTGAGATAGGGCTAGTTATTGGTTAATTGACCCTTGGGTATTGTTACACACCATAAAGATGGTAGAATTAGTGGGTTTGAATTCCCAAAGTATTTATTTGAAGAGTAATTGATTAATTACTCTTATACTTGTTGTCTATTAGATGATTTAGCCTTTCAAAAATGTGAAGAAGAAGAAGAAAGATCATTTGTGTTATAATTTACTTGTTGCAGCAGCTTAACGCTCAGGTAGGTTATGGTTTATGAGTAGTAGACCGTGGTTAGTAATCGTATCCATAATATAGATTTGATGGGAGAAATCATGCTTGGTCCTGCAGGCATGGAGTTTGGATGGATAAAACATGGACTTAAATAAGGACCTAATTATGTATTATTATGTTAATGTATGAATCCTTGATGGTTGTTTTGTATTTGTATGACTCCATGGTGGATTGTAATGTGAATTATGTGAATATAGATGATAATGAGATTGTGTAAGCCTATAATCTAGTGATATGGCCTAAATACCATAAGAAAGGTGAACTTGATATTATGTGTATTTGGAATACGGGATAATCTTGCTTAAGGTTAGTGATGATAACGGATTATGGTATGAGGAGGCGATCACATAATTTCAGAGCCTAAAGTCAGGTTAGACCAAAGGTTAGAAAGTAAAAGATATAAATGTATATGACTAAAGCTAGATTGTAAGTCGAATAGACTTGAATGATTGAATGATTGGCTAATGGAGTAGGGTCTTCAACCTAGTAATGTCAGGATTTCTCAGTCTGTGATGGCACCTACAATCCCCATGTAGGCGTACCAATCTCCATATCCTGAAACGATTAGTAATGGGCCACTAAAGAAGTGAAGCACGTACAAAATAGAGTAATAAGCGAAATAATATATTGAAGACATAATAGAGGTGACAACCTGAAATATGTATATAAATATGCGGAAGCTAAATCATTCCACGACCTGGTATCATAGTACAGAAGGCACTGCTGAAATACAAAGTACAAGAAAGAGTACAAAAAATAGAATATAAAACTTTCTCTGGATAACAAAAGAGTAACCAGTTCCAAAAGAGGAGATATGGTCAAGCCCCGGTCGTCAGAATCTCACCCCAGTCTCGGATGTTCGAAGACTGCACGAGTATCCATGCTGTCAATGGTGATAGCTCACACTAGGATCTGCACCCAGAAAGATGCAAAAGTGTAGTATGAGCACCAGTTGCAAAGAAACGGGTACCCAGTAGACATCATAGGTCGACTAAGCGCATATAAGATATAAAAATAGTAAATAGCAGATAATGATGAAAGTAGTCACGGAAGAAAATAGAGAAAAACACACAAAATCTAGCCACACATACAAAACAAGGAGAATACAAAAGTAATACTGTCACGACCCGATTTCTTGGTCATGATGGCACCTACAACCCCCAGTAGGCGAACCAATCCCCGTAGCCCAGAATAGTTAGTAATGGGACACATACTATCACCTCAAGCGGAAGAACAGTTTAATAAGCAGAAATAAAGGAACAAGATGAAGAAAATAGATAAAAGGAGCAATATAAAACACTGCGAAAGCTAAACCAACCAAAAACCTGGTATCATAGCATATAAATGCTGGATCTACATAAGCAGTACAAAGGGTCTAAAATAACATAAACATCATGTCTCCGAACTATGAGAGTACAATATATACAAAAGACAAACTAAAGTCAAGCTCTGATCGCTAAGAGCTCACCCTCAGTCCGAGATAGTCCAAAATCTCCAAGAACAAGTCTCCCACGAGCTAGCGGCGATCGCTCACACTAGGATCTGCACCAGAAGATGCAAAATGTAGTATGAGCACCAAATGCGAAGCATAAGATACCCAGTAGGTATCATAGGCTGACTGGGCACATATCAGATAAAAGTGTAGTAACAGACAGAATAGAAGCATGTAGTCACATAAATCAACGAAGAGTACATAGGAACTAGCCCAGAGGGAAGACAACAGAAACAACATACAAGGCTAGCAAGTAGATTATATACACAACAGGCACAGATGAAAGTAAGAAATGATGCACCTGGGATACTTGCAATACCAATATATATATGATAAGTTTTAGAAATGGACGGTATACCGGTAACCTCAAATACAAGGGAAGGAAGAGGAGAGTAAAGATAGACATGCTCAAAAACAGGAATCAATAACCCAACTAATCATACCAATCTCAAATCCATTAAGTAACAACTTAGCCATATATAATCTTATAAGTATAACCGTAATAGGAGATAACACCGCGATAAAGTAATAAAAGTTTACCTACAGTCCCCCGGCCGCCCATACAACCGAGGAACAAAAATAGGTGAAAACAAACCCTTCGGCCGCCCATACAAGTGGAGCATACACTCAACAAATAGCAAACAAGGGTGGAGCCTCAAACAATGAATGATATGATGCATGAAGATCGCAGGGTGAAATGGTAACTCTGTATGTACCCCTCCGGTGAAGATCGGGCCCGTATACCTCTACTCCATTATATACCCTCCCTCCATCATACGCAGCCCTAGGATCCAAGTTCGGAACGACAAGCTCTATGGTACAGAATGACAAGGTCCATGGAGGTCCCATACCCCATACTAAAACTCAGCATCAAAACATGTCATTCGGAAGCAAGTCCGGGTTTAAGATAGAGACCCAGTCTCGAATATGCATTCCCAAACCCTGTCCAGGACTAAAGTAGTGGGAAAAATGTCTCAAGAACCCCTCCAAAGGTGCTCGGGCATAATCGAGTCTAAACAGTAAATAGTCATCTCAGGTTCTCGGTCCGACCGAGGCTAAAATAATCCCAATTCGGTAAGAAAACTCAACTAGCACCCTGGCCCTGCCGAGTCTAGCGTTAATAGTAAAACTGGTGATAGAAAACATAATTTGACTTTCTTTTACCCCAAGAAGATCCACACGATAAGTCAGACCATTTCCAATGTATTTCCGTTGAAAACGTGCCCCAAGGGTAATGCAAAGTTTAGAAAATTTGTTCCAGTAGGAGTGAAGCCAAAACCATAGTAAAGCATGGATAAAAGCTCTTTATATGCATGGAAATGTTATGCTTAAACACAAATAGCCGCCCAACAACTCACAATCAACCTATCGGCTCTGTACAGGCTCCAATCGCTCTACAGCACAAATAGTATGCATAATATCACAATAATGATGCCCAGGACTCACGGGCACCACCAAATAACCCACCATCTATGGTGCAGGGTCAAAACAAGGCCACACAGGACCATAAGGGTAATAATATCAACTACGGAGAATACTACCCACAAAGGATGAAATAAACGAGGCAAAGCATGGAAAGCGGTCAAGGTCTGCAGTACCAATCTAACAACCCAACCCAAGGATCCCAGCTAGTATAATTTTATCTGATATATGCTAAGTCTAGGGAGTTTAGACCATAACCTACTTGTCGTTCGATGACAAGCTACTGGGACAACAAAATCCAAGCCCGAATCGCTCCGAGAAACCCTGAATGATAATCAAACTATTAAAAATATGACTAAAATGCTAAAATGAGTCTAACAATACCCATATCTCTACAATTGTAGTCGGGTCAAAATCTGGGTCAAAAGTGGGCCTGCAGGTCCCACAACTCAAAAACAAAAATGGAAAGGAGAACGATGACCACAACGATGCCAAGAAGACATGCTCCAAAAATGAGCAAAATTGGCCAAGAGGAGGGCGTGAAAACAACCCTTTCAAGAGAAATCCTAAAGATAGAAATTTAAGAACAATAATCAGAAATTAGGCAAGGATTACTTACCCCAAAGATAGAATTTAAGCCAAGACGGATAATTCTCCAAACTCAGAACATGCAAGACCTATGAGGCAGCCACTACAACAATTTTCAAGCCTTTAGAATTTAGCAACAATGGTGGATTTTAGAGAAAACCAAAAGGAAGCATGTTGAGGAAGATGACTTACCAAGAGACGAAGAAACAAAGAATTTATGATGAACAACAATTTCCCCAAGGTTAGAACTGGTATGGGAGCAATTTGGGAGAGTGTTTAAGTGTTTGGAGTTGGGAAAAATTGAGTTAAAATGATGGAAAAATGAAAATAAAGAAATAAATAGTTGCAGGGAATTGTCCAGTGCCAACGGCACCCAGACAATGCTATCGCGCTGGCCTGCCAAAACGCGCATGAGCGCGATCGCGCTAGACCAGCGCCGATGGCGCTGAAGGCCTGGCCTGCAACATTTTTCTGCAACTCTTGAAAACTCTACGGGGCATTCTGGGCAAAATGTAAAATTGATAATCAAAAATCAATAATGATTATAGAGTGGAAACGATATTTCAGACTCAACGGAATCGACAAAACTTCCATACGAGGTCATTTCGGGGAAATGTTGACCCAAGTCAACACTAACTAATAAGAACTCAAAGGTTCAAAATGAGCTCGGCTCGCTCGGAACCTGAACCAAGCACCTAACTAACCCAAACTCAACACTACGGAGCTAACGGAACTGTCAAAATTCAATTTTGAGCACGTTAGCTAAGAATGTTGACTAAAGTCAATGATATTCTAAGTTAATGCTCTAAAGATAGGCAAATGGCTAAAAAAACCAAATGAATGACCAGGGCACCGAACCACCAGTCCCAGCAAGTCATAAATTACTTGGGGTCACTACAGTAAAGCTCTAACAGTACAATGAATTTCAAAATGCAAAGATGACCGGAAGGGTTATCACAACATCCACTACAAAAAAGACTTTTGTCCTCGAAAGTCAAGAAGAAAGGAGTACCTAAAGGCTCGAACAACTGCGTATACTGAGCATGCAACTCACTCACGGTCTCCCAAGTATCCTTCTCGGTCGTAAGATGCCTCCACTTAACTTTCACAATCGGAATCTCCCTAGATCTCAATCTCCTGATACCTCTGGACAGAATAGCTATCGTCTTCTCAACAAATGACAAACTCTCGTCTAGCTGAAACGAATCCCTATGCAACACCTGAGACTCATATGGCACATACCGGTGCAATATCGAGACATAAAAAATTGGATGAACAGCTACAAACATCAAAGGCAAAGCTAACATGTAGGCAACACTACCAACCCTCTGTAGAATCTCAAACAGCCCAATAAACCTGGGGCTAAGCTTCCCCCGCCGACCAAATCTCATCACGACCTTCACGGGCGATACCTAAAGGAAAACTAAGTTACCAACATTGAACTCCAAGGCACGAAGTCTACGATCAGCGTAGCTCTTTTGCCTATTCTGGGCTGCTCTAAGTCTGTCCTGAATCAAATGGACTCGGTCCAAGGAATCACTAAGCAAATTTCTACTCTGCGGTCTGGACTCCAAACCTTCCAATCAGCGATCTGCAATGCCTACCATACAAGGCCTCGAAAGGTGCCATGTCGATGCTCGAATAGAAGCTATTATTATAAGCAAACTTGATCAAAGGCATAAACTGATCCCATGAACCTCAAAAGTCAAGAACACAAGCCCAAAGCATGTCCTCCAGAACCTGGATAGTCCTCTCGGATTGGCCATCTACTTGAGTGTGGAAGGCAGTACGAAGCTGAACCTCTGTACCCAAATCCCTCTGTATAGCCCTCCAGAACTGAGATATGAACTTAGTGTCGTGGTCTAAAATGATAGAAGTTGGGACCCCGTGCAACTGAACAACCTCATGAATGTAGATCTGGGCTAACCTCTCTGCACCATAAGAAGTCTGAACCGTCAAGAAATGTGCTGACTTGGTCAGCCTATCAACAATCACCCAAATGGAATTAAACCCCTGAAAAGTACGAGGCCAACCAATAAGAAAGTCAATAGTAATACCTTCCCACTTCCACTCAGGAATGGGAAGTCGCTGCATCAAGCCACTCGATCTCATGTGCTCAAACTTAACCTGCTGACAGTTCAAGCACTGAGATACAAACTCCGCTACATCTCGCTTTATACCGCACCACCAGTAAAGCTGTCTCAAATCTCTATACATCTTCGTCGCGCCACGATGAATGGAGTATCTAGAACAATGTGCCTCACGGAGTATCAACTGAATCAAATATCCAACCCTCAGAACACAAAGACGACTATGAAACCTCAGAATACCATCAGAACCCAAAGTAGCGCGGCTGGTCTCACCCCAAACTACCTGATCACGAAGGTCACACAAACTCTGATCCTCAAACTGTCAACTCTAAATCTGATCAACTAGAGTAGAATGGACCTCAACACTGGCAAGAACTCTGCTAGGATCCGACAAGTCAAGCCTAACTAATCGGTTAGCCAAGGACTGGATGTCCAAGGCCAATAGTCACTCAAAAACTGAGAGTGAAGCTAGGCTTCCCATACTCACTGCCTTACGACTCAAGGCATCTGCTACCACGTTTTCCTTTCTCGGATGATATAGAATGGTGAAATCATAGTCCTTTAGTAGCTTAATCCATCTCCGTTGCCTCGAGTTCAGCTCTCGCCGACTCATAATGTACCAAAGAATACAGTGGTGGGTGTATATCTCACAATGAACTCCATATAAATAGTGCCTCCAGATATTGAGCGCAAAGACTACCGCCGCCAACTCTAAATCATGAGTGGGTAGTTCCGCTCGTGAGCCTTCAGCTATCTCAATACAGAGGCTATCACTCGAACCTGCTGCATTAACACACAACCAAGACCAACCCTAGAAGCATCACAATACACGGTGAAACTTTGACCCTTGACTGGCAAGGTCAAAACTAAAGCTGAAGTCAATAAGGCCTTAAACCTGTGGAAGCTATCCTCGCACTGATCCGACCACTGAAATGGAACATCCTTCCTAGTTAGCATAGTCAAGGGTGCTGTTATTGAAGAAAATCCCTCAATGAACCGTCTGTAGTACCCGGCTAAACCAACAAAGTTGTGAACCTCGATAGGAGTAGTAGGTCTAGGCCAATCACGAACCGCAAAAATCTTACCCGGATCAACTCTAATCCCATCCTTAGACACCACGTGTTCTAGGAATGCAACTGACTTAAGCCAAAACTCACACTTTGAGAATTTGGCATAAAGCTGATGATCTCTCAAAGTCTGAAGTACAGTCTTCAAGTGTTGCTTATGCTCATCCCTACTCCTCGAGTATATCAGAATGTCATCAATGAAGACTATCACAAATATATCAAAGTACGAGCTAAGCACCCTATGCATCAAATCCATAAAGGCTGCGGGGGCATTAGTCAACCCAAAATACATCACCAGGAACTCATAGTGGCCATAATATGTCCTGAATGCTGTCTTAGGGATGTCCTCTGCCCTAATCCTAAATTGATGGTAGCCGGACCTCAAATCAATCTTTGAAAACATGGCTGAACCCTAAAGCTGATCAAATAAGTCATCAATCCTTGGCATCGGATACCTATTCTTCACTGTCACCTTATTCAGCTACCGGTAATCAATACACATCCGCATCGACCCATCCTTCTTCTTCACGAAGAGAACATGAGTACCCTAAGGAGACACACTCGGTCTAATGAACCCCTTAACTAACAAATCCTGGAGCTGCTCCTTAAGTTCTCTCAAATTAGCAAGAGCCATACGACAGGGAGGAATAGAAATGTGCCTGGTGCTCGGCTCTAACTCAATGGCGAAATCAATATCTCTCTCAGGTGGAAGGCCTGACAGGTCGGTAGGGAACAAATCTAGGAAGTCTCTAACCACAGGGACAGACTCAAAAGACGAACAGTCAGCACTAGCATCTCAGACATTTTCTAGATAAGATAAACACCCATGGGAAATCAACTTCCTAGCTCGAAGACAAGAGATGATCCCAGATGGTGCATGGCTAACAGAACCCTGCCACAAAACTGGGGATACACCGGGCACGACTATGGTAACGGTCTTGTCATAAAAATACAAAACCGCACGGTGAGGGGATAACTAGTCCATAGCCAGTATCATATTAAAATCTAACATGTCAAGGATCATCAAATCACCCCAAGTTTCCAAATCACCAACAGATATCACACATGATAACACAATCTGATCCACTAATAAATAATCTCCTACTAGGGTCAAAACAGAAACAGGAATAGATAATGGCTTACCAGCCAACCCCAAAAAAGGCAGAAACTAGGCAGATACATATGAACAACTGGATCCAGGATCAAATAAAGCCATAGCAGACTGATGGCAAACATAAATCTTACCTGTAATCACGACATTCGAGGCCTCTACCTCTGGTCTCCCAGGGACCGTATAGAACTGACAATGACCTCCCCTGCCTGACTGCCATCCCTACTACCTGCTCTGCCATATAGATCACCACATCTACCCTAACCACCACCTCCTCAAGCCAGTGGTTGAACTGAGCGAATAGACTGAGCCGACGGAGTGGTTGGCTAAACTAGGCCCTGCTAGTGGCGACCTCTACCAAAATGACCAATAATATAATAGATAAAACAAGCCCCTGATGACCTACTTGGTCGGGATGAACCAGCAGAACCCGTATGGCCACCACAGCCTGATGCCCAGAAGCTATACCCCTTGAAGACTAACTGTTGTAGCCCTGATGACTGCTCTGGCCCTGCTTAAACAGGGTACTACCGGAAGTCTGAAGTGAAGCCTGACCCAGTCAGCTAGACTGACCCTGGTGCTTCTGTGGCTGATAACCCCAAATGATACAACATCTCCTCATAGGTAGTAATAAAATTTTGTGGGTCCTGACCTGGTGTACCAATAAATCTTGGTGGTGCCAACCTCAAAAATCTACCCAAGGCCTTCTGCTCCCCATCTGTCATAGCTGGGCGAGGAGCAAGAGGCTGTGCAGCTGATGGAATCGAAACAACCTCAACACGGGGAGTCACAGTAGAAGGCTGAGCTCCTGAACTCTGAACATCCAGGGCTTCCCCCTGAGCCGAAGTAGGTTCTACCTCAGAAAGTCTCTCACCAATCATACCCAGAAGCTGAACAAGTAAAACCCTAATATCTGAAGACTGAGCTGGGGCTGAAGCTGGCACAGAAACTGGTGCTGGATCTAGTGGTAACTAGCCTATCCCCGGGCCAACATGCTGCTGCTCTAGAGCTAACTCTGGCTCGTAGTCAAACTCGAGTTCTATCTCAACTCTAGCAGCTCTAGCTGGTGTTGCTGCCCTAGAACGACCTCTACCTCTACCCTTGCGACCACCCCAAACCCTAGCTAGAGTCAGAAGTGCAGGGGCAGGAGGCTCTTCTCCGCTAGAAGTTGAAGATCTCATACGAACCATCTGCGGAAGAGTGAGCCATAATAAGTGAGATTTCCATAAACTTTCAAGGATACTACGCACAAGAGAGAAACAAGAAAAGTCCATTTTCCTAAGATGTCATTATAGCCTCCCGAAGATTGAGTACGGATATGTTTGCCCTCATCCACAGGACTGTACTTGACATTTGCTCTTATACCGATGACACCGGTGAACCTAGAGCTTTGATACCAAGCTGTCATAACCTGATTTATCAGTCATCATGGCACCTACAACCCCCTAGTAGGCGAACCAATCCCCGTAGCCCAGAACGGTTAGTAATGGGCCACATACTATCAACTCAAGCAGAAGAATAGTTTAATAAGCAAAAACAAAGGAACAAGATGAAGAAAATAGATAACATGAGCAATATAAACACACTGCGAAAGCTAAACCAACCCAAAACCTGGTATCATAGCGTATAAGAGCCGGATCTACATAAGGAGTACAAAGGGTCCAAAATAACATTAACATCATATCTCTGAACTATGAGAGTACAATATATACAAAGACAAACTAAAGTCAAGCTATGATCTCCAAGAGCTCACCCTCAATTCAGGACAATCCAAAATCTCCAACCACGAGCCTCCCACGAGCTAGCGATGATGGCTCACACTAGGATCTACAGCAGAAGATGTAGAGTATAGTATGAGCACCAAATGTGAAGCATAAGGTACCCCATAGGCATGATAGGCTGACTGGGCACATATCAGATAAAATCGTAGTAATAGACAGAATAGAAGCAAGTAGTCACAGAAATCAATGAAACGTACACAGGAACTAGCCTAGAGGGAAGACAACAGAAATAACATACAAGGATAGTAAGTAGAATATATACACTAGGCACAGGTGAAAGTAAGAAATGACGCACTTGGGATACTTGCAATAACAGTATATATATGATAAGTTTTAAAAATAGACGGTATACTGGTAACCTCAAGTACAAGGGAAGGAAGAGGAGAGTAAAGATAGACATGCTCAGAAATAGGAATCAATAACCCAACTAATCATACCAATCTCAAATACAACAAGTAACAACTTAGCCGTATATAATCTTATAAGTATAACCATAACAGGGGATAACACCGGGATAAAGTAACAAGAGTCTACCTACAATCACTCGGCCGCCCATACAACCGAGGAACGCTTACAGATTAAAAACAAACCCTCCAACCGCCCATACAATCGGAGCATACACTCAACAAACAACAAACAAGGGTGGAGCCTCAAACAATGAATGATATGATGCATGAAGATCTCAGGGTGAAATGGTAACTCTGTAAGTACCACCTCCGATGCCGATCGGGCCCAGTAGGTAGGTTCTATGGAAAGACACTTCCCATATACCTCTACTCCGTTATATAACCTTCCTCTAGCACACACATCCCTAGGCCCCAGATCCAGAATGACAAGGTCCATGGAGGTCTCGGACCCCATACTAAAACTCAATATCAAAATATGTCATCTCGAAGCAAGTCCGGGTTCAAGATAGAGACCCAGTCTCAAATATGCATGCCGAGGACCCTATCCAGGACTAAAGCAGTGGAAATTTTTTCTCAAAAACCCTCTAAAGGTGCCCGGGCGTAACTGGGTCTAAACAGTAGAAAGTCATCTCAGGTGCTCGGTCAGACCGAGGCTAAAATCATCCAATTCGGTAAGAAAACTCAACTAGCACCCCGGCCCTGCCGATTCTAGCGTTAATAGTAAAACTGATGATAGAAATCATAATTTAACTTTCTTTTACCCCAAGAAGATCCACATGATAAGTCAAACCATTTACAATCCATTTCTGCCAAAAACGGGCCCCAGGGCCATGCAAAGTTTAGAAAATCAGTTCCAGTAGGCCCGAAGCCAAAACTATAGTAAAGCGTGGATAAAACCTCTTTATATGCATGTAAATGATATGCTTAAACACAGATAGATACCCAGCATCTCACAATCAACCTATCAGTCCTGCACACGCTCCAATCGCTCTACATCACAGATAGCCAGTATAATATCATGATAACGATGCCTGGGACTCACGGGCACCCCCGAATAACCCACCATCTATGGTCTAGAGTCAAAACAAGGCCACACAGGACCATAAGGGTGATAATATCAACTACGAAGAATACTAAACACAACAGAGGAAATAAATGAGGCAAAGAATGGAAAGCGGTCAAGGTCTGTGGTACCAACCTAACAACCCAACCTAAGGATGCCAGCTAGTATAATTTTATTCGATATATGCTAAGTCTAGGGAGTTTAGACCGTAACCTATCTGTCGTCCGATGACAAGCTGCTAGGACAACGAAATCCAAGCCCAAACAACTCCGAGAAACACCGAACAATAATCAAACTATTAAAAACATGAGTAAAATATTAAAATGAGTCTAATGATACCCATATCGCTACAATTGTAGCCGAGTTGAAATTCAAGTCAAAAGTGGGCCCATGGGGCCCACAACCCAAAACTAAAAACGGAAAGGAGAATGATGACCACAATGATGCCAAGAAGACATCTCCAAAAATGAGCACAATTGGCCAAGAGGAGGGCGTCAAAACAGCCCGCTCAAGAGAAGGCCTAAAGATGGAAATTTAAGAACAATAATCAGAAATTAGGCAATGACTTACCCCAACGATAAAATTTAAGCCAAGAGGGATAATTCTCCAAACCCACGAACATGCACGATCTATGAGGCAACCACTACAACTATTTTCAAGCCTTTGGAATTTAGCAATAATGGTGGATTTTAGAGAAAACAAAAAGGAAGCAAGTTGGGGAAGATGACTTACCAAGAGACGAAGAAACATGAATTTATGATGAACAACAATTTCCCAAGGTTAGAACTGGTATGGGAGAAAATTGGGAGAGTGTTTAAGTGTTTGGAGTTGGGAAAAGTTGAGTAAAAATGCTGGAAAAATGAAAACAAGGAAATAAATAGTTGCAGGGAATTGGCCAGCGCCAATGATGCCCAGGCAGCACTATCGCGTAGGCCAGCCGAAATATGCATGAGCGCCATCGCGCTAGGCCAGCGCCTATGGTGCTGAAGGCCTGACCTGCAACATTTTTTTGCAACTCTTGAAAATTCTCTGAGGCATTCCTGGTAAAATTGAAAATCGATATTCAAAAACCAATAATGCTAATAGAGTGGAAATGACATTCTGGACTCAACAGAATCGATGAAATTTCTATACGAGGTCATTTCGGAGAAATGTTTACCCAAGTCAAACTAACTAATAAGAAAAGGCTCGAAATGATCCCAGCTCGCCCGGAACCCAAACCCAAACTCAACACTATGGAGCTAACGGAACTATCAGAATTCAATTCCGAGCACATTAGCTAAGAATATTGACTAAAGTCAATGATATTCTAAGTTAATGCTCTAAAGATAGGCAAACGTCCAAAAAAACCAAACAAACGATTAGGTCACCGAACCACCAGTCCCAGCAAGTCATAAATGACTTGGAGTTGCTACAGGAAAGCTCTAACAGTACAATGAATGTGAAAACGCAAAATGACCGAAAGGGTCATCTCAAATATGCTAGCCACAAAAGATATATATCACAGAACACAAGTGAAAGAATAGAGAACGCATCTGGATCCTTGCAACAATAATATATACAGAGAGTTTAAGAAATAATGGTATATCCGTAACCTTAAGTAAATGGAAAGAAGGAAAATTAGCTAAACATAGTCATGCTAGCAATAAATCTCACAAGGTAAGGATGATCGGAGAATAACTCACAAGTAGCTATAATATGAATAAGTACTACAATAGAATCGATAAAACTAATCTACCTATAGTCCCAACGGGTGCCCATACACCCGAGGAACACATACAAGTTAAAATAAATCCTCTGGCATCCCACACTACCAGAGTGTACACTCAACAAATATCAAACAAGGGTGGAACCGTACAAACAATGAATGATGTGATACGATATGATCATATGGTACCGTATGCACTCCCTCTGACGCCCATAGGCCCAATAGATAGGAATCATGGAAGGCTTCCCCCGTATACCTCTACTTCTTTGTATACCCCTCCTCCGGTACTCTCGGCCCGTAGCTCCTAGTCTAAATTGTCAATGTCCATGGAGGTCTCCACGACTACATACAACTCTCAATAACTCAATAACCATGCCTAAAATCTCTCCAGGTCTAAAATCAATAGAAAAAGTCATGTCTAGTGCTCTATCTGAGTCGAGCCTAGTATCATATCAAAATCAGTAGTAAATTATGTTTAGCGCTCTTGTGAAGCCGAGTCTAGGATCAGTTTGAAATCAGTAGAAAATCATATTTAGCACTCCGGCCTAGCCGAGTCTAGAATCAATGTGAAAATCATCTCAAAATCCCTTTTACTCCAAGAAGATCCATAAAACCAGTTTAAATCCATTTAGAGTCATTTATATAGAGAAACGGACCCTCGAGGCCATGCAAAGTTAGAAAACCAGTGGTAGTTTGGCCCGCAACCATAGTAGTAATAAAAATCAATGCAGAAAATCCTTTGCATGATAATGATGATATGATCGCAAATAATCAATAGCCCAATGACTCACAATCAACCTACTGGCCCAAAACAGGCTTAATCTGCTCCACAACACAGATAACCAGCTCATAATAGTAAATCAACATCTCGGACTCATGGATATTCCCAATTAACCCACCATCTATGGTCCAAAGGTAAATACAAGCCCACACGGGGCCATAAGGGATGATACTAAAAAACTAATTCGAATACTAAAATGAATGTATGACATAGAACAGACAGAAATAAAGCGGACAAGGTATGGGGTGCCAATCTAGTAAACCCAACCCAAAGATGCTAAATAATACATTTATATTCTATATATGCAAATTCTAAGTTAGGGAAGTCGTAATATACCTGGCGTCCGATGAGAAGCTGTTGGGAAGCCAAAGCCCGAGCCCGAACTACTCCGAGAAGCTACGAACAACAATCACACTATCAAGAACATAATCTATGTGTTAAAACAAAGCTAACGACTCCCATATTACTAGTAATCTAGCTGGGTCAAAATCCAGGTCAAAAGCAGGTCCATGGGCCCCGCAACCTAAAACTGGAAATGAAAAATACTATAATGTCCCCAACATTGCCAGGAGCGCATGCTCGAAAATTAAGCAGAAATTGAGCAACGAAAAGGCTCAAAACAGCCCCAAAACAGCCCCAAAACTCTCAAGAATCAAAGAGGCAATTTAAAGGAAAATTAACAAAATTAAAGGAGGAAACTCACCAATTGAAGTCGAGAAGAAATCCACTGACGGGAAATTATTCACCCCAACACTTGGGAATGGATCAGAACTGGAAATGGGGCTTTGGAGCTCAAGGAAATGGAGAAAAAAATGTTTTGGGTGAGTTTGAAATGAAATGGAGAAAAAGGCCAACTTATAGGCTGCCAGCGCTGCTGCCTAGGCATACGCAGCCATGCGCACGCGCACGCCAAGTCCAGGAGGCATGCCAGCGCACATATGGGCTAGCCACCATATGTGGGGGCACGTTCATGCTGCCTATCGGCTACCTAGGCGATTGGCATGAAGGGGAGAGGTCGGCTGTCCTGTTGTGCGCACGCAACCCGCCCATGCGTAGGCTATGCTTGGCTAGTGCTGCAGCAGCCACCAGTAACCAGTAACAAGTTTTGGCCAAAATGCCAACGGATAGACCCTCGAGAATGCATCCGGAATCCCGCGAATGCAAATGAACTACGCTACTCAACTAAAAACTGCATTCTAGACTCAACGGAATTGATGAAATTCTCAACGGAGGTTGATTTTATGAAAAGTGGGCCCATGCCCAAAGCCAACCTTTGGCCAACTTTTCCAAAATGGAACCCAATGCCCCAAAACAAGTTCGAAAGCCTCGTGACCTGAACCAAAGGTCCCTCTATCCCAAAGTCGATATTCCAGAGCTAATAGCACTGACGAAATTTCCATCTGAGACCATCTTCTTCGAATGTTGACCAAATTCAAACTTCCAAGTTCAATTGGCCATAAAACATAGAAAGCAAGATAAATCCAAACCAAAAGCTCCTAGACCTCGACCAAAGATCCAACTAGACCAAAGTCTATGCTCCAGAGCTAATAGAACTGTCGGAATTCAATTCTGAGCATGTTTTCCAAGAATGTTGACTAAAGTCAATAATTTCCTAAGTTAAAGCTCTAAAATAGGGAAATGGTCATAACAACCTAACGAACGGCCCGGGCACCAAACCACCGGTCCTATCAAGTCATAAATAACTTGGGGCCACTATAGAAAATCTCTAACAGTATAAAGAAAGCAAAAATGCGGCAATGAAGGGAAGGGTCATCACATTATCCACTACTAAAAAAGGATTTTTCATCCTTGAAAGGAGTACCTGAAGGCTCAAACAACCGCGGATACTGAGCCCGCATCTCTCTCTCGGTCTCCCAGATAGCCTCCTCGACCGGACGATGACTTCACTGAACCTTAACTATGGGAATGTTTCTAGACCTCAATCTCCTGACATCTCTAACTAGAATGGCTACCAGCTCATCAACAAAGGTCAAACTCTCATCCAACTGCATTGTATCCCACTGCAACACATGTTACTCTTCTGGAACATACCGCCTTAACATCGATACATGGAAAACTGGATGCATAGCTAAAAACATCGGAGGCAAGGCTAATTGATAAGAAACACTACTAACCCTCTAAAGAACCTAAAATGGCCTAATATACCTGGGACTAAGCTTGCCCCACCTACCAAATCCCATCATACCCTTCATGGGTGATACACAGAGGAATACCAGGTGACTAACAATGAACTCTAAGGCACGAAGTATACCATCTGTGTAGCTCTTCTGCCTACTCTAGGCTGTCCGTAGTCTGTCCTTAATCACCCAGACTTTATCTATGGAACCATGAAGCAAGTCTATACCCTGCGGCATGGACTCCAAACCATTAAACCAACCCACTGGTGATCTTCAATGCCTACCATCAACGCCTCAAAAGGTGCCATGCCAAACTCGAGTGGTAACTATTACTATATGAAAACTCTGCCAAAGGCATATACTGATCCCATGAACCTCCAAACTCAAGAATATAGGCCTGTAACATATCCTCCAGGACCTGGATAGTCCTCTCGGATTGGCAATCTGTCTGAGGGTGTGCGAAGTTGAACCTTTGTACCCATCTCTAGCTAAATAGTCCTCAAAAACTGAGAGGTACACTAAGTTCCACGGTCTGAAATGATGGAAGCTGAAACCCCATACAAATGAACCACCTCACGGAGATAAATCTTAGCCAACCTCTCTACACTATAGGAAGAATAAACCAGCAAGAAGTGTGTAGAATTTGTCAGCCTATCAACAGTAACCCAAATAGAGTCAAACCCTCAAGGAGTGCGTGGCAACCGCGCTATGAATCAATAGTGATCCCTTCCCACTTTCACTCAGGAATGGGATGTTTCTGCATCAATCCACTAGGTATTACGTGCTCGAACTTAACCTGCTGATAGTTCAAGCATCGAGATACAAACTTCGCTAAGTCTGTCACGACCCAATTTCTCGGTCATGATGGCACCTATAACCCCCGGTAGGTGAACCAATTCTCGTAGCCCAGGACAGTTAGTAATGGGCTACTATCTAACAAATAAGGGAACAAGACGAAGCGAATAGATAACAGGGATATATATATATACATATGCGGAAACTAAATCAAACCCCAAGACCTGGTATCATAGTATAGAGCCAAAACTACATACATGGAGTGCAAATGATCCAAAACAATATATACAGATGTCTCTGAATGGTAGTAGAGTGCATGAAGTAAAAGATAAACTAAAGCTAAGCTCCGATCGCCAATAGCTCACCCTTAGTCTGAAGTAGTCCCCAACAGATCTCCAAGCACGAATCACAGCGATCTAACGGTGATGGCCCACGCTAGGATCTGCACCCAAAGATGCAGGGGGTAGGGGTGAGCACCAAATGTGAAGCATAAGGTACCCAGTAGGTATCATAGGCCGACTGGGCACATATAAGATAAAAGCGTAGTAATAGACAGAATAGAAGCAAGCAGTCACAGAAATCAACGAAAGGTATACAGGAACTAGCCCAGAGGGAAATCAACAGAACCACATGTGAGGCTAGTAAGCAGAATATACACACCATAGGCACAGGTGAAAGTAAGAAATATCGCACCTGGGGTCCTTGCAATAATAGTGTATACATAATAAGTTTACGAAATGGACGGTATACCGGTAACCTCAAGTGTAAGAAGAAGAGAGAAAGAGTAATGATAAGCATGCTCAGAGACATGAATCAAACTCAACTAATCATATCAATCTCAAATCCAGAAACTAAC
>QJPP01006055.1:10000-36166 GCA_003996215.1 Jaltomata sinuosa | reverse complement strand
GGTATGGGCATTACGGGTTTCTAGTGATGTCATTTGGGTTGACAAATGCGCCGGCAATATTTATGAGCTTGATGAATGGGGTGTTTAAGTATTATTTGGATTTGTTCGTCATCATGTTTATAGATGATATTTTGATCTACGCCAAGACTAGGGAAGCAGCTACGTATATCTTGTATTGTGTTGGGTATTCTGAAGCACCCAGAAAGATGTTGCGAAATTTTCTTAGTAGAACGTTTGGTGAACTTAGTCGCTTTCTAGCAATATATGTCAGAAAATGGGGTGATGGTAGCCCCAGAAGATTGAGGCGTTAAGAAGATGGGCCCGGCCTAAGCTCGTACCGAGTAGGAGTATTTGGGGGCTGCAGGGCTACTACCGCAGGTGTCAGTAAATTTTGCTTCCAACGCGACTTCACTGATAGGGCTGACTCAGAAGAGTACGATTTGGGTGGCCGAAGCAAGATGGAAGCAGAGCTTCCTAAAAGCTCCAGACACTTCACCAGACGGCTCCCACGCTTTGTATTGCCGAGGATTCGGGTTGAAGGATTCATTGTAATAGTAATGCTTCACATCGTTTTGGTGTGGTGTTAAGTAACGAGGAATATGATAGCATAAATTGCTTTAGACAATGAATCCGGGCGAGCTTTTAGGGCAGTCGGAGAATCAGAAGTGAGGAAGTGATAGAGTAACAGGCAAGTGGGGAGAGGGCGAACTCAAGGGGAAGTCTGAGGGGAGTAGGGCTATTTCGTTCGGGTTATCGTCCTGTGTATGATCCCTGTTGGGGCTTTTGAGACTGATTCACTGATTTAGGACACCGGTAGGAACTGAAGGCGCATTTTCAAGGTCTGGTGACCTATTTGGATCCGACTACACTCCGGACAGTTATTTTGAGATTATGAGATATAGTATGTGGTCTACGAGTAGACCTCCATGGACCTTGCTGATCCGGACCAAGGGCTACATGTTGCAAGTGCCAGAGGAGGGGTGTAGGGTGGAGTTGAGATACTCGGGAGAATCCCTTCCATGGATCTTATCTCTATTGGGCCTTTTAGGTACTGGAGGGGATAACTTACGGTACTACTCTCACTGGTTTTAGCATATTATGTTCGGATCCACCCTTGGTTACTGTTTGTTCAGTGTATGCTCCTATAGTATGGAATGCCGGAGGTTTTTTTTCACTTGTATGTGTTCCTCGGGTGTATGGACGCCCATTGGACTGTAGGTAGACTTTTATTTATTATTATTCTATCGCGATATTGTTCCTGATTATGGTGTTACTAGCATGACTTGGTTTTAATCTTGTTTTCAAGCGTGTTATCGTTATTTTCCTTTCCTCCTTCCCTTTATGCTTGAGGTTACCGGTATACCTCCTTCTCCTTTAACTCTTCTTATACATTGTTATTGCATGGACCCCAGGTGCGTTCCTTCTTATTTCATCTGTGTTCTGTGATGTTTAATTCTATTAGCTAGCCTAGCATGATTGTTTTCGCCTTGTATCCTTTCCGTGCTAGCTTCCATGTGCTAGTTCATTATTTTTGTGACTACTTGTTTCTTTTCTGCTATATTATTCCTTTTATATCTTATATGCGCCCAGTCATCCTATGATACCTACTGGGTACCCACTGCTTTGCAACTGGTGCTCATACTACACTTCTCCATCTTTTGGTGCAGATCCGAGTGTGAGTTTTTGCCGCTAATCGTGCTACCTCGTGCGAGGTGCTTTTGGACCATTCGACACTGAGGGTGAGCTCTTGGTGATCGGAGCTTAGCTTTTAGTTCATCTTTTGTATTATGTACTCTTTTACTATTCAGAGACATATGTGTATATCATTTTGGATCCTTTTGTACTCTATATACTTAGTTCTGGCTCTTATACTATGATACCAGGTTTGAAGTTTGGTTTGGCTTCCGCTTACGCATTTCTGATGCTTATTTCCTTATCTTATTTCCCTTGTTTCCGCTTATATTATGTTTTTTCTGCTTGTTTGTTAAATAGTAGTCCATTACTAACCATTCCAGACTACGGATATTGATTTGCCTATTGGGGGTTGTAGGTGCCATCATGACTGAGAAATTGGATCGTGACAATTAGTTAAAAAAGTAATGAAAATAACAAAAGTAATCTGCATATCAAGACTACTGCATCTTTTTGCTGCTTGACCACCACTTGAAAAAGCACAATGTTATCAAAATGTGAATTATTTCTATCAAAAATAATTATAACTATTCAAATTCCAAGCCCTTAGATTCTCCATGTTTTGAGAGAAGGGATGAGAAGGTTGGTTAATATATATATATATATATTAAAAAAAAAACTAATGTATTTGACTGCGCTGATAAATATTCTCTTACTAATACAAAGATCACAAATTTAATGAAAATAAATAATCTTTTTTATATAAAATTGATGATTTGTAAAATAAAAGGTATAGACATTAGAAATAAAATTTAACAATATAAATGCAAAATGGTAGAATTAACACACCATTTAAGAGCTTTCTAATTCAAGCCAAATTAAAGCATGATTATAATACCGCATAAATTATAACAATATTATTACTTTAAATATGAAATGAGATGATGACCTTGGGTAAAGGGTCTTATAAAACAAAAAAATATGAATTTATATAACATAATTTTTTCGAGCTCTTGTCGTCATCCGCGTTCACAAGCCGATCACCATTTAAGAGTCTTTTTCTTCAACCCAAACTAAAACATGAATATAATATCGCATAAATTATAACAATGTTACTACTTTAAATATCAAATGAGAGGATGACTTTGGGTAGGGTCTGATGAGATTAAAGAGTATGAACTTATATAGATAAAAATGAAGAAATACTATAAGGTATTATAATTTTTTGAATTAAATATTTGATAGTTATGAATTTGAAAAGTATGAGATATGAATATTATTAAGAGTAGAAATTAAATAGGTGAGTTGTAGAGGTGAAGATTCTAAAGCAAATAAAGGAGAAAAAGCAAATAAAGAAGAGAGAAACAAATGCAAATTGCATTGAGTGTTATAGCTTGTGGAATTGTTTAATAAAATGGATAGCAGCCTTTATATATTAGTCACTAAAATACTAACATAAATCAGTCAAATAAAAAAAAATTAGTGATCCTTGGAAAATAAAATGCAAAAGTAAATTATTTGGAAAAGAAAACTATATGTAGAAATTAAATTAGAATATTATTTTCCAAAAAACAAACAAACCCCGAGAATAGTTAATTGCTTCAAACGGTAACTCTATAAAACAATTTTTCAAGAAAAGAAGGAAAATCATTTTTCACAAAACACACTTCCAAAAATTATTTGTGCTTGCTTGCTCACTTTATTCTGAAATAAAATGTTCCTACGAGATGTTTCATTTGGGCAGCTAGAATTCTTTTGAGTTGTTGTCAAAGAAAGTACCCCTTTTCGTCGTTTCATTTTATCTGATAATTTGGCACTTCATCTTCAATAGTCTTATGCACACTTGTATGGAATATAAAAGATAGTATAATTTATTTAAATAAAAAATTTCGTGCATTTACATTGAACAGAAAAAGGGCAAAGAACACAAAATTAACTTTTCAGGCATTTACATTGAATAGAAAAAAAATAAAAAGAAAATAACAGAGTTTTAACCATGCGTTTGGTATAGCCAGTGGAGGATCTTTCATGCTCGTGAAATCCGCCAAATCTGTACCACCTTTGCTTGGTCTTAGAAGAAGCAGAAGCTACTGTTGCACATATATTAGTATGAACAATGATATCACAACCACATGTAGTATTTTGATTTGATGAGATAAGAACTATATATCATCATATAAATACAAGTAACAATTTTTAGAGAAGAAAGCAATTGAAGAGGAAGAGGTGGAGGTGTAATTAAGAAAGAATTAATTGAGCAGTTTCAAATTATTAATGCACATGACATTTACTTTGGAGAAGGCTAATTGTTACTCCCTCCATTCAACTTTACTTGTCACTTATTTTTATTTTTGATGTGCATTTTTCGGACGATTCGGAAAACTTTACTTTACTCCCTCGGACGGTTGGTGGTTGGTTCTTTCGGTTGCGGCTTCTTGGGTGGGAAGGCACTGAGTTTGGAAAACTTAGCTTACCCATTTTCAGTTATGAAGTGACAGTTGGCCTTGGATACCTAGTCCTTGGCTAACCTTTGAGTTAGGCAGGACATTCCAGATTTCAGCGGTGTTCCAGTTAGTATGAGGTTCCTTCTAATATGGTTGGACAGACTCAGCAGTGTATGTTCGAGCTTCAACAGTGGTGTATGCTTTATATGGTCAGCTTGTGCGGGTTGAGACTAGAGAGGTTATTTTGAGTTGTAATGATACTTAGAGACTGGTAATCACCATTCATTTGCCGAGGATTTGAAAGCTTGTTCAGTTAGTTCTTCCGGGGTTGTTGTTTATGTGGGGTCCCAGTGTTGGTTAGACTCAGCCAGTATGGACTAAAAATTCGGTATGATATATGCTTCGAAATAGTCGGTTGTGTGCAGATCCGGTAGAGCGGTTGATTCGAGCCAAAGGGATGAGTTGAAGTTATATGCAAATTTCCATGTCTAGATGGCAACTTTGAACCCCAGAAACCCTTTCCTTGCCTACGGGGAGTTCTGACTTGTTATTCTCAGTGTGGTTGATTTCTTCATAAGTTGAGATTAGTAAAGTGAATTTAGAATTTATACAGTGTTCGAGTGTTTGGAGCTTAGTTGGTGGTTACAGACCTCGTGGTAGGCTTACCACACTTCTTGCAGAGGCTTGGTTTTGGGTTTGGGTCTGTTGGGCAGGTTGCCCTGGTTCATTCGCTTCCAGTTGACTCAGACTCGGCATGGTGCAGCAATTGGGTTCATTCTACAGTTTGGAAGTTCTCCGTCAACACAAGGTATCCACATGTGCCTTTCCTAACTTTGGTGTGCAAAGTTCAGTCAGGTTCAGATGGTTGGTTCAGCTGGGTTCAGTGATCGAGTTTGATGTTAGAAAAAGTGTCCGTTCATTTGTTGATGGTCAGTCGGGGAAGGTAACTATAACTTTTGACGATATGCTTCGGATTGTTATTTTTGATGTCAAAGGCCAGTAGACTATAGCTTGACTTTGATATAACTTGAGTATAAAAGGTGAATTCATCCGTGGTAGAGTATAAGCGTGAGCTATGGATCTCCAGTGTGTCAGTTGATGTTTCGATAGTGGCTCGAATTTTCAGCTTTTATGAAGTTTCATGATTATGGCACAGAAGGATTTGGCTCAGAATAAAAGGGTTTTGCGGATAAGCGGGTTCATGAGTTAGAGTTTTGGTTGTTGGCTTTTTCAGCAAACTTGGTTGTGGTTTCGAAGATTCGAGTTATGTGTGTTGATCTCCTTGCTTCTCTAGTTTCAGTGTTGTGTCAGTGCTTTCCGGTTGAGGTTCTCGAGGTTCAGTTTGGGTTGGCAGACCTTTTGAATTTTGGACTTTAAGTTTGGGTTCTAGCTTGGCTAGTAAGGAGTTAGGTTGGGTTGCTTTTCATTGGTTCTGTTTTGTTGGGTGCCGTCCAGCTGAGGAGGCTACCTGGGTTGTCCGAGAGAGTAGTGCGGGCTTTGTACCCGTTATTCTTTTGATCTCTAGTCTTTCCTTCTTTCCTGACTTTCGGGGACGAAAGTCTTTTTAGTAGTGGATGATGTAATGACCCTTTCGGTCATTTACGCGTGTTTGCCTTTCTTGTACCGTTAGATCTTTCATGTAGCGGCCCCAAGTCATTTATGGCTTGTTGGGACCGGTATTTCGGTGCCCGGACCGTTTGCTTGGTCTTTTGGCCATTCCTTGTTTTAGAGCTTTTAGCTTTTGAAATCTTTGACTTCAGTCAACATCCTGGGTATACGTGCTCGGAATGGAATTCCGACAGTTTCATTAGCTCCGGAGCGTGAACTTTGGTCTAGAAAGGCAAACATCCGGGAGCTTTTTAGCTTGGAATTCTCTCTCGTTCTGTGTTTTCAGGACAGTTGGGCTTGTTTGGTTGACTTTGATCAACATTCGGAGAGGACTGTCTCGGTTGGAAATTCCGTCAGTGCTTTTAGCTCCGGAATGTCGAGTTTAGGCTAGAGGGACTATTGGTTTGGGTCCCTAGGCTTCTGGACTTGATTTTGGACATTGGGTTCCATTTTGGGAATAGTTGGCAAAATGTTGATTTTGGGTGTGGGGCCCACTTTTCATTAAATTGACATCCTATAGGATTTTCGTTGATTCCATTGAATCCGGAATGCCGTTTCTAGTCGAATAGCTCAGGTCGTTTGTGTTCGCGGGACCCCGAATGCGTTCCCGGGGACCCATCTTGTGAAAATTTGCCTAAGGATTGGTTGCTGGTTGCTGGTGTGGGCAGCACCATGCGCCTGGGCCCTATGCCCATGCGCCCTGGCCGCCTGTGCCCTATGCCCATGCGCCCTGGCCGCCTGTGCCCTGGTGCGCCTGTGCCCTAGCCAGCCTGGTGCACCTGCTCCCTGGCCGCCCTGGTGCGCCTGGGCCGCCCTGGCCCCTGGGCGCTGGCAGCTTATATAGCTGGCCAGCCCTATTTTCCCCTTTATTTCTAAAAACCCAAAAATGATATTCTCCATTAAAATAGCTCTCAAAAACCTCCATATAACCATTGTTTATCCCAACTACTTGGAGGATAATATTATGTCGATTCTTGCTCGTTTGTGGACTCCTAAATCCGGTAAACCCTCTTTTTAAATTCCGACTTCTCCATGGATGATGAACCCAAAACATCCATAACTCACCTTGATCATTCCCAACAGCTTGGAGGTTAATATTTTCTGAATCTTGAGCGTTTGTTGGCTTCTAAATCGGGTAAGTTCTTTCGTGATTTTTCCGACTTCTTCCATGAATTTCATTCTTTAAATTCCTTGATTTGCGGGATGTTTTGAGCCCTAATTGTTGTCCGTTTCCGCTCAATTTTTGAGCATGTTCTCCCGGGATTGTAAGGAACACGGGTGTATTTTTCGTTTTAGATTTTGGGTTGCGGGACCCACGGGCCCGTTTGTGACCCGGATTTCGACCCGGATTTCGACCCGGATTTCGACCCGGTTATGTTTTTGGCAATATGGGTATCGTTAGTCTTGTTTTGATCTGTAGATTATTGTATTGATAGTGGTTTTACAATTTGGAGCTTCCCGGAGCAGTTCGAGCCTGGACGCCGCCGTCCCCGTAGCTATTCATCGAACGACAGGTAGGTTATGGCTTTCCCTACCTAGACTCTGCATATATAGGCTATAACTGCATTAATTAGCATCCTTGGGTGGGTTGTTATAGGTTGGTACCCCAGACCTTGTCCGCCTTTTCTGTCCGTTTATTTCATACGATGTTTGTAGTATTCGCGTAGTATTGTATATTACCCTTGAGGTCATGTGTGGCCTTGTATTGACTCTGGAACATAGATGGTGGGTTATTTGGGAATGTCCGCGAGTCCCGGACATAGAGATATCCTTTTAGGCTGGTTATGTTTGCTGAGTAGCTGATGGGCCTGTGCAGGGCTGATAGGAATTGTTGTGAGCCGTTGGGCTAATTTATATTTGTGTGCGAGCATATCAGCCATGAAAAAGGTTTCCCCTGCATGTTTTACTTTGGTTTTGGCTGCGAGCCACTATAGATGGTTTTCATAAACCCGCATGGCCCCGGGGGCCCATTTTTGGTTTATTTGATGATAAAAAGGAGTTTTTGGATGATTTCACACTGATTTTATTACTAGTACTACTCTCTGCCGGGCGGAGCACCAAACTTGATTATATTACTGATTTAAACCCGACTACACTCTGGCACCCTTTGAGAGGGTTATTGAGACTTCTATCACTGATTTAGACCCGAGTATACTTTGGGCACCCTTTGAGAGGGTATTTCGAGATTACTACTATTGTTATAGACCCGGGTCGAAGCCGGGCATGCATATTTGAGACTTAGCCACTTTCTTGAACCCAAACTCAATTTTGGAGGACACATTTTGATTTTGAGTTTTAGTATGGGGTCTGGGACCTCCATGGATCTTGTCGATCCGGGCTTGAGGCTTTGGGATGCGTGTGTAGGGGGAAGGGTATACGGTGGAGTAGAGGTATATGGGTAGTGTCCTTCCATGGAACCTACCTGCTGGGCCCGATCGGCATCGGAGGAGGTACATACCGAGGTTCTATTTTACCCTGAGGTTTCCATGCATCATATCATTCATGTTTGAGATACCACCCTTGTTTGTTGTTTGTTGATAGTACGCTATGGTATGGGATGTCAGAGGGTTTAGGTTTACTTGATTGCATTCCTCGATAGTATGGGCGGCCGTTGGGACTGTAGGTAGATTATATTTTACTCCTGTCTTTATTTAGAGCTTGTCTTGGCATTCGGTTCTTGAAGGATTAGTGATGGTTAACCGGTTGAGGCTCCGATTGTAGGATTTCAATTATTTAGAGGGCTAAGGAGTCCTATCTTATTGAGGCACTTTTGTGTGGCCTTCTGAGCAGATTGTGAGATTCTGGCTCCATTCTTATCAGGATTTGAGTAGTATTTCTCAGTTATCGTGGGTTAGTTATTCCATCCTAGGGATTGTACTTGTGAGATGGATTCCTATTTATGCTATCATGAAATTGTATTGGTGTTATGATTTCCTTATACTTCTTGATTCCATCTTGAGTATGTTAGACTGCTTTCCTTCTTTTCCTTTACTTAAGGTTACCGGTATACTGCCATCTTCTCAAATCTCTCTCTTTACTTACTTATATTTTTGTGTAAGGACTCTAGGTGCGTTCTTCTTTCCTTCACCTGTGATTCTGTGTAATTATATCTTCTTTGCTAGCATGTTTTACTTGTAGCTTTTGGCTGTCTATTCTCTGTGCTAGCTCCTTGTGCTTTCCTTAGTGCTTCAGTGACTGCTTTCCTACTATCTGTTACTTACTGCTTTTATATCTTATATGCGCTCAGTCGGCTGATGATGCATACTGAGTACTCGTGGTATTGGTGCTTATACTACACTTCTGCACTTTTTGGTGCAGATATTAGTTGAGCTTTCGTCGTTGATCGCGTTGGAGGCTTGTGCAAATTTTGGGATATTCGAGACTAAGGCGAACGCCTGACAGTCGGGGCTTGCCTACATCTCATCTGTTGTACTGTTACTCCTTGTACTTTCGGAAACAGATCTTTACTGTACTTATATCTTGTTACTTCTAGCACTTGTATTCTATTAGAAGCTTTTGATCTATCGATACCAAGTCTTGGGGTTGGTGTAGTTTCCTTTATGTATACATATTCGAGTTTTGCTTCCGCTTTGTCTATCTTTACATTCTGCTTCCGCTTATTTCTACTTATTGTGCATTTTGATTAAGTAGTAGCCCATTACTAACCGTTTCGGGCTACGAAAATTGGTTCACCTACTGTGGGGTTGTAGGTGCTATAATGACCTGATAAATCGGGTTGTGACAGCTTGGTATCAGAGCTCTAGGTTCACCGGTATCGTGGTACAGAGGCAAGTGTCTACGTAGTGTCTCGT
This sequence comes from Jaltomata sinuosa, assembly GCA_003996215.1. Classification (NCBI taxonomy): domain Eukaryota; kingdom Viridiplantae; phylum Streptophyta; class Magnoliopsida; order Solanales; family Solanaceae; genus Jaltomata; species Jaltomata sinuosa. The sequence goes on along the minus strand of QJPP01006055.1, from coordinate 26,670 downwards.
GGATCGATACGATGACGTCTGTATCCTATCTACGGGAGGCTATAGGGCATTGTTAGGAAAAGTTTTATCTTTTTGGCTCCTTATCGTGCATTTTTGGCTCTATTGACTTCTAAACTTCGGTTGTTTATTCATTCTCAGATGCCTAAGATGAGTTCGAAAATGATTGTTGTCGAGGCTTCTGTGTCTGATGCTTCAGTGCTTTTGTCAGTGCCAGGACTTCAAAATAAGAGTTTATCACATCAGATAGGGGGTATGGGGTCATCCCAGCCTCCGATTGGATTCATAGCTACCCCAGTTCTTCAAGACACCGTGGCTAGGACTCTAAGTCCTCCGGTGAGTGCTTCAATACCTTATTCTGCGAGTGATGCTTCAGCTAGGATTGAGCTACCAGTTCTCCAGCAGGGTTGTCTGTCGGTATTGGAGTATGAGGCGAGGTTTCATGACATGGTTAGGCGTACTGCTAGGGCTGTACCTTTAAAGTTTGATAGGGTTCAGAGTTTTGTTAGAGGTTTGATTTCACTGCTCCGTTTGGCGACCGAGTATTTGGTTACAGTTGGGATGACCTTCCTTCAGGTAGTGGATCATGCTTGGGCTATCGAGGGTTTGTGTCGTGAGGCTTATGGGGGTGGTGCTAAGAAACATCATGGCCAAGATAGTTTCCAAGGTTTCCAGACTCGAGGTAGGGGATTCTCTTCTAGGGATCGATTCCATTGCTTCTTATCTACCAAGCCAGCCTCAGTTGCTCCGCAGGTTTCAGAGAGTGGTGGTACAGGGCATGTTGAGCTTAGCAGACATGGTACAGGTCAGATTATTTGAGGTATGCATTCCGAGTGTGTAGGATGTGGTAGCCGATCAGGTTTAGCGAGATCTTCTAGTGTAGCTTTATTTAGTGGGGATTGCTTTTGGTGTGGTGAGCATGGGCATTTTGATAGGGATTGCCCCATGATTGTGTATCCCAGTTAGCCTGGTTGTTACGATTGTGGAGAGATTGGTCACTCTTATAGAGCTTGTCCTCGGCGAGGGATGGTTGAGCCTTAAGCTTCCACTATTCAATCCATAGTTAGACCCCGTCAGTGCGATGCCCCTCTTGGTGGGCCAGAGGTAGAGGTTCCTGATATCATTGATCCAGGTAAGACTCTGATTACCTTTGACTTGTTATAGTCCTGCTCGCACTGCGATTCTATCCTTCATGTCGTTATTTTCTTATATGCGTACTTGCTTCTTATTTTAGTTGTTTGGCTACCTGAATTGTAGTATCTATGTGTTGTCTTAATTGGTAGTTTATTCCTTAGTAGTGGATGGGTTGAGATGTCCTTGAGAGGTATTTTCCCGAGGTTGTAGCTGTGGGTAGGCTTTGTAGAGCTTGTTTTCTGTTTGTTGTGGTGCTAGGCTTGCTTTGGGTCTTCCTTTCTAGCGGTCCTAGATGGTTGTTACCTAGGCGGTTATCTAGTGTGGCTAGAGATCCGTGTGTTTGTCCGATGTGATACCGATAGTCGTGCCGGAGTTGAAATTTTTGGCTTAGTTAGGAGATGTTGGTTATGCTAGCATGCATAGATCGATTTGGTCTCTCGAGTGCTTTGAGTCAACCCTCTTTGTTTGATTGGATTAGGAGGTTGGCAAGTATGTGGGTTGTTCCCATAATTTCCTTCAATTTCTTGCCCGGTCGGGCTGGTTTGTTATTTTCCCTAGTTCCAGTTAGATTGACTTTCTATCGTAATTCTCTGGATAAGCTCTTGATGTTGGCATTGTGATTGGGTTTTGTCCTTAGCACTTTCGACTAAGTGTTGATCGTAACCTCGTGGTTGGGTTGTATTAGCATTTCGGGTGAGTTGGGCATTCGACCCATTCTTCTCCTTCTTTATTGAGTTTTACATATAGCTATGAGAAGTAAGGTAATGGCTTCAGGTTCTTATTCAAGAAAGGAGTTGTAAGGTTTAGTATGTGCTAAGGAAGGGTTTTGTTTAGTTGAAAAATGAGGGAGACGACTCCTTGTTTAAGCTTATGTGTTTTAGTAGTTGACTGAGGTGATGGCGAAGGTTTGCTTTGGGTTGTGAATTGGTGACTTGATTCGACCGACTACAGATTGTAGTGGCTTTTCCTTTGATTGGTTTGAGTTTCAGTAGCATCTACGGATTGGGAAAATTGTGTGTTTATAGCCTAGTTGGCTTCGATTACTAAAGTTCATTGACAACATATGGGTTTGGCAGGGGCTTTGGTTAGCAATTTTAAAGTTGGGTTTCAGAATCATAGACTAGCAAACTTCCTCAGACGGTTCGTGGTTGGTTCTTTCGGTTGTGGCTTCTTGGGTCGGAAGGCACTGAGTTCGGAAAACTTAGCTTACCCATTTTCAGTTATGAAGTGACAATTCGCCTTGGACACCTAGTCCTTGGCTAACCATTGAGTTAGGCTGGACATTCCAGATTTCAGCGGTGTTCCAGTTAGTATGAAGTTCCTTCTAATATGGTTGGACAGACTCAGCGGCGTATGTTCGAGCTTCAACAGTTGTGTATGCTTTATATGGTCAGCTTGTGCGGGTTGAGACTAGCGAGGTTAGTTTGAGTTGTAATGATACTTAGAGACTGGTGATCACCATTCATTTGCCGAGGATTTGAAAGCTTGTTCAGTTAGTTCTTCCGGGGTTATTGTTTATGTGGGGTCCCAGTGTTGGTTAGACTCAGCCAGTATGGACTAAAAATTCGGTATGATATATGCTTCGAAATAGTCGGTTGTGTGCAGATCCGGTAGATCGGTTGATTCGAGCCAAAGGGATGAGTTGAAGTTATATGCAAATTTCCATGTCTAGATGGCAACTTTGAACCCCAGAAACCCTTTCCTTGCCTACAGGGAGTTCTGACTTGTTATTCTCAGCGTGGTTGATTTCTTCATAAGTTGAGATTAGTAAAGTGAATTTAGAATTTATAGAGTGTTCGAGTGTTTGGAGCTTAGTTAGTGGTTACAGACCTCGTGGTAGGCTTACCACACTTCTTGCAGAGGCTTGGTTTTGGGTTTGGGTCTGTTGGGCAGGTTGCCCTAGTTCATTCGTTTCCAGTTGACTCAGACTCGGCATGGTGCAGCAATTGGGTTCATTCTACAGTTTGGAAGTTCTCTGTCAACACAAGGTATCCACATGTGTCTTTCCTAACTTTGGTGTGCAAAGTTCAGTCGGGTTCATATGGTTGGTTCAGCTGGGTTCAGTTATCGAGTTTGATGTTAGCAAAAGTGTCCGTTCATTTGTTGATGGTCAGTCGGGGAAGGTAACTACAACTTTTGACGATATGCTTTGGATTGTTATTTTTGATGTCAAAGGCTAGTAGACTATAACTTGACTTCGATATAACTTGAGTATAAAAGGTGAATTCATCCGTGGTAGAGTATAAGTGTGAGCTATGGATCTCCAGTGTGTCAGTTGATGTTTCGATAGTAGCTCGAATGTTCATCTTTTATGAAGTTTCATGATTATGGCACAGAAGGATTTGGCTCAGAATAAAAGGGTTTTGCGGATCAGCGGGTTCATGAGTTAGAGTTTTTATTGTTGGCTTTTTTGGCAAACTTGGTTGTGGTTTCGAAGATTCGAGTTATGTGTATTGATCGCCTTGCTTCTCTGGTTTCGGTGTTGTGTTAGTGCTTTCCGATTGAGGTTCTCGAGGTTCATTTTGGGTTGGCAGACCCTTTGAATTTTGGACTTTAAGTTTGGGTTCTAACTTGGCTAGTAAGGAGTTAGGCTGGGTTGCTTTTCATTGGTTCTGTTTTGTTGGGTGTCGTCCAGCCGAGGAGGCTACCCGGGTTGTCCGAGAGAGTAGTGCGGGCTTTGTACCCGTTGTTCTTTTGATCTCTAGTCTTTCCTTCTTTCCAGACTTTCGGGGACGAAAGTCTTTTTAATAGTGGATGATATAATGACCCTTCCGGTCATTTACGCGTGTTATCCTTTCTTGTACCGTTAGAGCTTTCATGTAGCGGCCCCAAGTCATTTATGGCTTGCTGGGACCGGTATTTCGGTGCCCGGACCATTTGCTTGGTCTTTTTGGCCATTCCTTATTTTAGAGCTTTTAGCTTTTGAAATCGTTGACTTCAGGCAACATCCTAGGTGTACGTGCTCGGAATTGAATTCCGACAGTTCCATTACCTCCGTAGCGGGAGCTTTTTAGCTGGGAATTCTCTCTCGTTCTGTGTTTTCAGGCCAGTTGGGCTTGTTTGGTTGACTTTGATCAACATTCTAAGAGGACAGTCTCGGATTGAAATTCCGTCAGTGCTTTTATTTTCGGAATGTCGAGTTTAGGCTAGAGGGACTATTGGTTTGGGTCCCTAGGCTTCCGTACATGATTTTGGCCATTGGGTTCCATTTTGGGAATAGTTGGCTAAAGGTTGATTTTGGGCGTGGGGCCCAATTTTCATTAAATTGACATACTATGGGATTTTCGTCGATTCCATCGGATCCGGAACGCCGTTTCTAGTCGAATAGCTCAGGTCGTTTGTGTTCGCGGGACCCCGAATGCGTTCCAGGGGACCCATCTTGTGAAAATTTGCCTAAGGATTGGTTACTGGTTGCTGGTGTGGGCAGCACCATGCGCCTGGCCCCTATGCCCATGCGCCCTGGCCGCCTGTGCCCTGGTGCGCCTGTGCCCTAGCTAGCCTGGTGCACCTGCTCCCTGGCCTCCCTGGTGCGCCTGGGCCGCCCTGGCCCCTGCGCGGTGGCAGCTTATATAACTGGCCAGCCCTCTTTTCCCCTTTATTTCTAAAAACCCAAAAATGATATTCTCCATTAACATAGCTCTCAAAAACCTCCATATAACCATTGTTCATCCCAACTACTTGGAGGATAATATTTTGTCGATCCATGCTCGTTTGTGGACTCCTAAATCCGATAAACTCTCTCTTTAAATTCTGAATTCTCCATGGATGATGAACCCAAAACCTCCATAAATCACCTTGATCATTACCAACAGCTTGGAGGTTAATATTTACTGAATCTTGAGCGTTTGTTGGATTCTAAATCGGGTAAGTTCTTTCGTGTTTTTTTCGATTTCTTCCATGAATTTCATTCTTTAAATTCCTTGATTTGCAGGGTGTTTTGAGCCCTAATTGTTGTCCGTTTCTGCTCAATTTTTGAGCATGTGCTCCCGGGATGGTAAGGAACACGGGTGTGTTTTTCATTTCTGGTTTTGGGTTACGGGGTTCACGGGCCCGTTTGTGACCCGAATTTCAACCCGGTTATATTTTTGGCATTATGGGTATTGTTAGTCTTGTTTTAATCTGTAGATTGTTGTATTGATAGTGGTTTTGCGATTTGCAGCTTCCCAGAGCAGTTCGAGCCTGGACGACGCCGTCCCCGCAGCTATTCATCGGACGACAGGTAGGTTATGGCTTTCCCTACCTAAACTTTGTGTGTATAGGCTATAACTGCATTAATTAGCATTCTTGGGTGGGTTGTTATAGGTTGGTACCCCAGACCTTTTCCACCTTTTCTATCCGTTTATTTCTTACGTTATTTGTAGTATTCGCGTAGTGTTGTATATTACCCTTGTGGTCCTGTGTGACATTGTATTTTCTCTGGAACATAGATGGTAGGTTATTTGGGAATGCCCACGAGTCCCGGACATAGAGATATCCTTTTAGGCTGGTTATGTCTGTTGAGTAGCTGCTGGGCCTATGCAGGGCTGATAGGAATTGTTGTGAGTCATTGGGCTAATTTATATTTGTGTGCGAGCATATCATCCATGAAAAAGGTTTTTCCTGCATGTTTTACTTCGGTTTTGGCTGCGAGACACTATAGATGGTTTTCCTAAACCTGCATGGGCCCGGGGGCCTGTTTTTGGTTTATTTGATGATAAAAAGGGGGGTTTTGGATGATTTCACACTGATTTTATAATTGGAACTAGTCTCTGCCAGGAGGAGCACCAGACTTGATTTTATTAATGATATAGACCTGACTACGCTCTGGGCACCCTTTGAGAGGGTTATTGAGACTTCTATCACTGATTTAGACTTGAGTATACTTCGGGCACCCTTTGAGAGGGTCTTTTGAGATTACTACTACTGTTTTAGACCCGGGTCGAAACCGGGCATGCATATTTGAGACTTAGCCACTGGCTTGAACTCGAACTCAATTTCGGAGGACACGTTTTGATTTTGAGTTTTAGTATCGGGTCCGGGACCTCCATGGACCTTGCCGCTCTGGGCCTGAGGCTTTGGGCTGCGTGTGCCGGGGGGAGGGGTATACGGTGAAATAGAGGTATACGGGCAGTGTCCTTCAATGGAACCTACCTGCTGGGCCCGATCGACACCAGAGAAGGTACATACAGAGGTTCTATTTCACCCTGAGGTTTTCATGCATCATATCAATCATGTTTGAGATACCACCCTTATTTACTGTTTGTTGATTGTACGCTCCGGTAGTATGGGATGTCAGAGGATTTGTTTTCACTTTATTACGTTCCTCAGTTGTATGGGTGGTCGTTGGGACTGTAGGTAGATTATATTTTACTCCTGTCTTTATTTAGAGCTTGTCTTGGCATTCGATTCTTGAAGGATTAGCGATGGTTAGCCTGTTGAGGCTCCGGTTGTGGGATTTCGATTATTGAGAGGGCTAGGGAGTCCTATCTTATTGAGGCACTTTTGTGTGGCCTTCTGAGCAGATTGTGATATTCTGGCTCCATTCTTATCAGGATTTGAGTAGTGTTTCTCGGTTATCGTGGGTTAGTTATTCCATCCTAAGGATTATACTTGTGAGGTGGATTCATGTTTATGCTATCATGAAATTGGATTGGTGTTATGATTTCCTTATACTTGTTGATTGCATCTTGAGTATGTTAGACTGTTTTCCTTCTTTTCCTTTACTTGAGGTTACCGGTATACCACAATTTTCTCAACTCTCTCTCTTTACTTATATTTTTATGCAAGGACTCCAGGTGCGTTCTTCTTTCCTTCACTTGTGATTCTGTGTAATTATATCTTCTTTGCTAGCATGTTTTACTTGTATCTTTTGGTTGTCTATTCTCTGTGCTAGCTCTTTGTGCTTTCCTTAGTGCTTCAGTGACTGCTTTGTTGCTATCTGTTACTTACTGCTTTTATATCTTATATGCGCTCAGTCTGCCGATGATGCCTACTGAGTACCCATTGTATTGATGCTCATACTACACTTCTGCACTTTTTGGAGCAGATATTAGTTGAGCTTTCGCCGTTGATCGCGTTGGAGGCTCGTGCAGATTTTGGAATATTCGAGACTAGGACGAGCATCTGACGGTCGGAGTTTGCCTACATCTCATCTGTTGTACTGTTGCTCCTTGTACTTTCGGAGAAAGATCTTTACTATACTTATATCTTGTTACTTCACTTGTATTCTATTAGAAGCTTTTGTACTATCGATACCAAGTCTTGGGGTTGGTGTAGTTTCCTTTATGTATACATATTCGAGTTTTGCTTCCGCTTTGTCTATCTTTATATTCTGCTTCCGCTTATTTCTGCTTATTGTGCGTTTTGATTAGGTAGTAACCCATTACTAACCGTTCCGGGCTACGGGAATTGGTTCACCTACTGGGTGATAGTAGGTGCCATCATGACCTGAGAAATCGGGTCGTGACATATATATATAGATTTGTTAAGATAAGAATACATTGAGTAAATTAACCTGAATTGATTAGATTGATACAGACATTATGAGAGTTAACCCGACAATAAATGTTGAAAGATGAAAACAATTCAAAAATACTGAATAGATATTACTCTGAATATTACTCCCTCTGTTTCATGACTCTTTAGAATTTTCTTCGAATTCCAAATATTATAACCAATACCTTGTGAATTTAATTCAAAGAAAATCCAAAGACATATTCTAGTTTCATTCGTATCAACAATGTGCATGTAGAATTGATTCTTACGACTTTAAAGAGGCGGTAAAGAGTATTATTGGCATTTAATGTACATTAGATAATGGAGCATCATGTAGGGTGTGTTTAGTATGGGGAAACATATTTTCTATGGAAAATATTTTTCAAGAAAATATTTTTTAAAAAAATAAGTAGTTTCTTATTTATTTTCTTGTACTTGATGTAAGTAAAAAATATTATCCAAAAAATATTTATATATATATTTAAAACAAAACTATGAGAATGGTGAAGGTGGGGGTTGGTGGCGCGAGGTTGGATGGAGGTAGGTGGTAAAACAAAGAACGCAAAGAGAAAGATGAAGTTTTCAATATGATAGAAAAGGGAACAGAGAAGAACGTTATTCACTGGAACACTTTGTTTCCAGCAATACACAGAGCACTAAAATAAATGAAGTAAGCACTAAATTTAACTGCTAAAGTAACTCTAACAAGTAAAATTCCTATCTGATATCATTCCTAAAAAATAGGAACTTATTTATTTGACCCAGTAAATAAAATATAGAAGTAAAACAGTAAAAAAAAAATGCGATGCATTAATTTTAATGCATGCTTACAATCAATAACTCCAAGTGCAACTCTAAGATATTCAAACTTAGGCTTTATCAAGGCCTTCATAAATACGTCAACGACTTTTTCATTTTGTAAAAATTCCTTTCAGAATAACTTTTTATTCACTTTTTCTCGAATGGAATGATGACGAAGCTCTATGTGCTTCGTCCGACCATGAAAACTTGGACTCGATGCAAGCTTGATAGTACTTTCATTATAACATCTAATTTGAATAACATATCAACTTTGCACACCATCTCTCATATTATTCTCTTCAACAACATACATTTTTGAGCCCATAATTACGGCTACGTACTCAGCTTCAGTGCTAGATAATTCTACCACTGGTTGCTTCTTGATTCACCAAGATACCATAGCTGAATCAGTATTAAAATAATATTCTGAAGTTGAATGTCTATCATTTGCATCTTTAACCTAATCCACGTCGATAAATCCATTTAGCACAATTTTTTTATGTCTTGTGTATATAAGACCATGATCAAGTGAGTCGTCTTTCACATAACAAAGAATTTTTCTTGCTGCATTAAGGTGTGAGATTCTTGGACACTGCATGAACTAAGAAATAATTTCAATAGAATAAGCAATCTCCAATCTTGTGATAGTTAAATAAATTAAACTACCAACAAGTTACTGAAATTTTTTAGTATCTTTTAATGACTTTCCTTCATCTTTCATCAGCTTGAGTATGGTTCCATTGGAGTGGCTTTTTCTTTCGACTCTCCCATGACAAAATGCTTCAGCAATTCCTTTGTGTATGTTTTTTGAGGAACAAAATATCCTAGATCTATTTTTTCAATTTTCAGACCAAGAAGATAACTCACTTCCCTCAAATTCTTCATCTCAAATCGAACATAAAGTTTATTTTTTCAACACAAAAATTATAGACTTTATTATTTTCAGTAATTATCCTGTCATCCACATATAATAAGACCATAGGGTGTACATCTAATTCTAATTTAATAAATAAACTAAAGTCTTCATCAAAAACTTTAAAGCCACAAAAAATAAAGTACTGGGTAACTTTACCATACCAAGCACGTGGTGCTTGTTTAAGGCCATACATCGCTTTTTTTAACTGACAAACATGATGAGGATACTTCTTAGAGATATATTCTTTTGAATTCTCCATAAACACTTCACGAGCTAATTCTCCATAAGGAAAAACATTCTTTACATCAAGTGCCACAACTTTCAATTCTTAGAATCTAAAAATAGAATCAACTCGAGATGTTCTTGAATCATTATTTGAAGCCAGTAAGTTGCTCTCTGGAATCAGCTCCAGATGTTCTTGATCACCATCAAGAGTGATTTCTTGATTGTTAGTTTTCTAGGCAGAATAATATGATGATATTTAATTAAACACAGCATCTCTGAAAATGATAAATTTCTTGGTTTCAGGATCCATACACCTCCCTCCTTTTCTATATGAATCATAGTTAACAAAGACACAATTTCGTACTTTTGGGCCAAGTTTGGTTCGATTAGATATTATATTATGAACATAACAAATTGAACTAAATACCCGAAAATAATTTATATTTAACTTTTGATGATACAAAATTTTGAAAGGAGATTTTTCTTTACCTGCTGGATATGGAGGCAAATGATTTATTACATGACATACATATTGAATAACTTCAGCCCAAATCACTTGAAGGAGATTTTTATCGTGACTCAGGAAAGGCTCATAGAAATAAGATGAGCTATTTCTCTTTCAGACACACCATTCTATTGGGGGTATTAGGACATGTCATTTACCTTGAAATACCATTGTTATCGCAATATTTTTGAAGAATTTACCAGATATATATATTCGCTTCCATTTTTCGCTATGCAAGCATTTAACTTTTATTCCAAAACTCTTCTCCACGGCAGTTTTAAATTCAGCAAATTTAGATAAGGATTCAGTCTTTTCTTTCCAGAATTTCACCCATGTATATCTTAAAAGGTCATTTACAAGCACCATGACATAGCGAAAAATGCTAGAACTTGTTGTTTTTGAGGTCTGTATGAACCTGCTCAAACATAATGGATCTGCAATTTGATGATCTTAGAAATAAAAGACGATGTAATTTGTCAAATTGTCAGCCTTGGCAAACTACATATTCATGAATATTTTGTAGTGCTGGTATACCATCCACTAATTTTTTTGAACAAATTTATTGCTACAATTGGTATCCCAAGTGTCCCCCTCACTATCTGTCTGACTTGTCTTTTTCACATAGGCTTCCCCTACTGTCATTACAAATAATGAACCTTTATTTTCACCAGTAAGAAAAACATCAGCAAATATGTTCTTTACGTTATCAAGAACCTTCACATCATTTGGATCAAGCAAAATGTATTTTTCAGAATCAGTAATTTGAGAAATTGAAACTAATTTTCTTTTCAAACAAGAAGCATGAAATACATTGTTCAACATGACAACCCATGTATCTTCAGTATCAATCTTCAAGCCTCCTTCATTAGCTACTGGATATGTCGAGTTATCAACTGTAATAACAACTCGCTCTCTGTTATGTTCACACAACTCTGAAAAAAGAGAATCATTTCTGGTTACATGATGAGAGCAACCGGAATGAATTATACATTCTTGTTTGCAATTATCATTGTTGTCGAGGGATTGAACTACATCATTGTTCCTCCGTTAAGTTACTTCTGTAGTGAATCATTGGTCCTATTTGAGTTGTTCGTTTTCATCATTTTCACTTGCAATGTATTTGAGATCTTCACTCTATAATTTTTCTTGATGTGTCCAATTTTACCACATCTACAGTGCTTTCAATTATCAAAGTTTCCACCAATAGCTTTTCCACTATTTCAGCCTTTTTAATCGTTCCTGCTCCCCCATGATGTGATTTCATTTTATCCATTGAGAAAAGAACTGCATCTGATTCAAAGCTTTCGTCATTTGCTTAGTCAATGCCTCTTGGTTGAATTTTTTTTAAAAACAATTCTTCAACTAAAGGTTGCTTTGTCCAATCGCAAATGGAGGTGATGAACAGACTGCACTCCTTCTTTAATCCTAGAATAAGAAATTGTTACAATCTTACTTCACCAATATTCTCATCTGTATCTAATTGAATAAGTTTCAGTACAAATGCCTTTAACTCGAAATAAATATTCAGAAATATACATGCCTCAGCATTGTCAATTCATTTTTCAGCAGTTGTAGCTAGCGGTATTTATTATTTGGATGATAAATAAAATCTGTGTTTAAAACTAAGTAAGTAGAAACAAGGACTCAAACTATTTACGAAAAAATAATAGAAGAAAAGAGATGAAGGAGAAATCGAGTCCACTGAATGCACAGTGTGTCCTTAAGAAAAATATTACCCTTAAGCACCCGAGGTTGATGGAATATATCCTCCCAGGATAGAATGATTAAGCATTAACAGAATAGCGGTACCTCAAATCCTATTGATCGGTGAACCACTCAATGGTAGTAAATCACACTTGAATTGAAGAAATGTAAAAGTATACTTATGTTTCTTGTACTTAAAATGTACTCAAATTTGTGCTTCATATCTGAGGAAAAATCAGATATTTATAGCCAGGGGTGACAATTTTAGCCTATAATAATGAAATGAGTCAATTTAATCCATATTTAATGGCTTGAATCACTCATATTTTAATTGGGTAAATATGAGTTTCAAGCAATTTTAAGAGCTCCTACAAATATGGTCAAAATGGGTAAAATATGGGTATCCATATAGGTCCATAAAAGATCACTTACTTCTACCCAAATTCTTAATTGTGCTAAAAAATAAAAAAATTAATATTAATTTTTAATTTTAAAAAATATTAATTTATTTTTCAAAAAAATTGGAGAGTGGGTGGGGCTGAGATGGAGGGTGTGGTGTGGCAGGAAAAAAATATATTTTTTTTAAAAACATGAAAAAATTTATTTTTTTTTTGAAAAAACATACAAAAATTTGAGAGTGGAAGGGGGTGCCCGAAGGGTGGGGTAGATTTTTTTTTTTTGAAAAACATATTATTACTTTTTTTGAAAAAACAAAAAAAAATTAGGGGTGGGTGGGTGGAAGGTGGTGGGTGGGTGGGTGCCAGGGGGATTTAACCAAGAGTAAATACATATCCACTTGTGGATTTAACTTCATATGATCCGCTAATCCAGTATGCATCACTATATCCTTTAAGTACTGCGGGATAGTTGTTATAATGTAAAGCATAGTTTTGAGTATGTTTCAAATACCCTAAAACTCATTTTATTGTCATCCAATGAGTTTGATTGGGATTACTTGTGTACCAACTAAGTTTACTTATAGTATATGCTATATCTAGTCACATACAGTTCATGATATACATCAAAATTCTCAAAACTCGTGCTTATTCTAATTGTGAATCACTTTCACCTTCATTCTTTTGAAGTGCAAAACTCACATTCATTGGTGTCTTGACAACATAGAAATTCAAATACTTGAATTTATCAAGTATCTTTTTAATGTAATGAGACTGTGACAATGCTAGACCTTGAGGATTTCTATGAATTCTGATCCATAAGATCATGTCAGCAACTCCTAAGTCTTTCATATCAAATTTGCTAGCCAGCATACGCGTAGTAGCATTAATGTCAGAAATGTCTCTACTGATGATCAACATATCACCAACATACAAACAAACAATAACTTTATGATTCATAGTGTCTTTAATGTAAACACATTTGTCATACTCATTGATCTTAAATCTATTTGCCAACATTCTTTGGTCAAACTTTGCATGCCATTGTTTGGGTGCTTGTTTTAGTCCATAAAGTGACTTAATAAGTTTGCACACCTTTATTTCTTTACCCAAAACCACAAAACCCTTAGGTTGTTCCATGTAAATTTCTTCCTCCAACTCTCCATTCAAGAAAGCCATTTTCACATCCATTTGATAGATTTCAAGACCATATACAGCCGCCAATGCAACTAGCATCCGAATAGATGTTATTCTCATTACCGGTGAATATGTATCAAAATAATTAAGACCTTCCTTTTGTCTATAACCTTTGACAACAAGTCTTGCCTTATATTTGTAAATAGTACCATTAGCCTTTATTTTCCTTTTAAAGATCCATTTGGAGCCTAAAGGTTTATTTCCAGGAGGAAGATCAACCTATTACCAAGTATGGTTGCTTAAGATTGATTCAATCTCACTATTGACAGCTTCTTTTTAAAATGATGAGTCTCTGGAAGACAGAGCTTCTTTAAATGTTTGAGGCTCATTTTCAAGAAGGAAAGTAACAAAATCCGGTCCAAAGGAAGTAGATGTCCTTTGATGTTTACTACGTATTTGATTCTCTTCGTCGGGAGTATTCTCCTTTGGTTCTTCCTGAGGTCGTTTAGATCTTTTGCTTGACGACTCATTATCAATTTTATATGGATAAATATTTTAAAAGAATTCAGCATTGTCTGATTCTGTTACCGTATATCATGAATATCGAGATGTTCAGATTTGTGAACAAAAAATTGATATGCTTTACTGTTTGTAGCATGTACAATAAAAACACAATCCACAGTCTTTGGTCCTATCTTAGTTCTCTTGGATTTAGGAACTTGAACTTTGACTAAGCACCGTCACACTTTGAAATATTTCAAATTGGGTTTTCTTCATTTCCATTTCTCATATGGAATAGATTGTGTTTTGTTGTGGGGAACTCTATTGAGTATTTTGTTTGTTGGAAGGATAGCTTCCCCCTCCCCCACAAGCTTTGAGATAAATCAAAACTTATTAATAAGACATTTATCATTTCCTTCAATATTTAGTTTTTCCTTTCTGCAATTTCATTGGATTGAGGTGTATAAGGGGCAGTAGTTTGATGGTAATTCAATTTTCCAAACATATTACTTCAAAAGGAGATTCATCCTCTCCACCCCTATCACTCCTTATCAATTTGATCCTTTTATTCAACTGATTTTTAACTTCAGTTTTATATTGCTTAAATGCTTTAATTGTTTCATCCTTACTATTAGGCAAGTAAACATAATAATACTGAGTATAATCGTCAATGAAGATTATGAAATACGTTTTTCCATCGTGAGATAATGTTGACTTCATATCACAAATATCTGTGTGAATTAAGTCTAAGGGATTGAAATTCCTTTCAACAGACTTATACGGATGTTTAACAAATTTAGATTCAACGCAAATTTGACACTGTGATTTATTGCACTCAGACTTAGGCAATATTTCTAAACTTATCAGTTTTTTTAAGGTTTTATAATTGACATATTCCAATTGACCATGCCACAAATTGTTAGACTCAAGCAAGTAAGAAGAAGTCTTAGCTTTATTCATTTCAACAACGATTGCATCAAGTTTGAAAAGGCCATAATTTAGGTAACCCTTTTCAACATACATATCATTCTTATTACAATTTTCTCCGAAATAAACATAGACTTAAATCCGTTCTTAACTAGAAGTGGTGTAGACACTAAGGTCTTCCTAATAGTAAGAACATGGAGAATGTTGTTGAGAGTCAACACCTTGTCAGAAGTCATCTTCAGAAATATCTTTCCACTTCCTTCAATTTTAACTGTTGCAGAATTTCCCATAAGGATTTTTTCTTCGGGTTTAGCGGGAGTATAAGTGGCAAAAACTTCTTTGTCAATACAAACATGTCGACTGGCTCCTGAATACAAACACCCATTTTCTTGTGATTTGGTGTAACATCCTTAACAAGATTTGCACCCATCATTGTTGATTTTTCATGATACTTATTATCCTCTTCCATCTTGAGATGAATCACAAGATCATCCAAACTAGATAGTTGATTTTCAAGCATTCCTTCTTCAGGAACCTGAGGATCTTTACTTGTGAGCCTTTGCACTCCAAGTGTGGTCAGCCAAAAAGATATCATTTGTTGCCAGCCTTTCAAGTTCAAACCAAAAAATTTCTCTGATTTCTTTATTGGTGTATTTGCAGAATTTAAATGGCTTGATGATGCAATAATAATTATTATTGGGACAACACCATTCACAATCGAATCAACTTGTTGTTCAATTTCATTCGTCATTTTCCTGTCAATCTTTGACACATAATTTAGTATTATAAATACCAATAATAAAGACTTTATCTTTATTTAGACAATGACGTTTTTATATTTTTCGAATCGTTTAACTGAATGAACCGTAATTTTGATGAAGTTTTTATGTTCTTCAAATCGGAATAACCATTTAGACAGAATGTTCAATAGATTGCTGAAGTTTTATGTTCTTCGAACCGAATACACAAACTGATTTACTTGGTGAAGTTTTTATCTTCTTCAAACCAACCTTTAGTTAAAAAAATTTCTCGTTAATGATGAAGTTTTTATATTCTTCAAATCACTAACCAAATGAACTCTATGTTCTACAACGTTTTTATATTCTTCAAATGAGAATGAAGATTTAAACGGAGTAGAAACTAAAAGGTTTTAATCTCTAAAAACTTTGAAATACAGATAAACAATAATTTTCTTAAGATTGTTATTTGAGTGATAAATAAAATCTGTATTTAAAACTAAGTAGAAACAAGGACTTAAACTATTTATGAAAAGTAGTAGAAGAAAAGAGATGAAGGAGAAAGCGAGCCCACTGAATGCACAGTGTGTACTTAAGGAAATTATTCCCCTCAAGCACCCGAGGTTGATGGAATATATCCTCCCAGGATAGAACGATAACATCAATAGAATAGCGGTACCTCAAATCCTATTGATCGGTGAACCACTCAACGGTTAGTAAATCACACTTGAATTGAAGAAATATAGAAGTATACTTATGTTTATTGTACTTAAAATATACTCAAATTCGTGCTTCATATCTGAGAAAGAATCAGATATTTATATTCAAAAAGAACTTCTTCAGAAAGAAAGTAAAGGCTCCAAAAAGTTTCACTATTTCAAATACGACGGGACAACGTGCATTTCACACATGAGGAAGTGAACATCACATGTTCCGTCACACACAAAACCAGTGAGATTTCTCAAATCAGCAATAGGATGTGCAAAATGCACAAGGCATTGTGCGAATCAGATGTCTCCTCGCATGTCACAAAATAGTGAGTTGAAAGGATGCATCATTTCGACGTGGGATTCATGTGCGGCTTGCACATGGAGAATTATGAGTTAGAATTTTGGTTTAAATAATTAAGTTTAAGTAAACTTTGTCCAAAAAGATAATCTCTCGATCGATCAAATTCAAAGCCAAAGCCAAACTCGACGCCGAAGCCAAAGTTAAAG
>QJPP01006055.1:0-5000 GCA_003996215.1 Jaltomata sinuosa | reverse complement strand
AGCTATCGCTTCGGGTCGAAGCACTAAAAGAAAAGGACCGGGAAACGCGGCGGCATAGGAACCACGGGACCCCCTACTAGTAAAGGGAAAATGGAAGTGCGCTCCTACGCACCAGCTGAAAAGGCCCTTTCCCTTTTTAATAATAATAAATAAGGTAAGCTTTATAGCTCCAACCTAGTCAAGGGGCTTTGATGCCCTTTGTATAGGTTGGGTTGCTGGATACGGGATCCTCGTAGTAGGTTGGACCAAGATCCAGCCGAGAGAGGGCAGTCTTTAGAAACAACTGGTTGGGAAAGCAAGAGAACGCTGCTAGGATCCGACAAGTCAAGCCTAACCAAACGATTAGCTAAGGACTGGATGTCCAAGGCCAATGGTCGCTCTGAAACTGAAAAAGAAGCTAGGCTACCCATACTCACTGTCTTCCGACTCAAGGCATCCGCTACCACGTTTGCCTTGCCCGGATGATACAGAATGGTGAATTCATAGTCCTTCAGCAACTCGACCCATCTCCTCTGCCTCGAGTTCAACTCCCGCTGACTCGTGATATACTGAAGACTACGGTGATCGGTGAAGATATCACAGTGAACTCCATATAGGTAATGCCTCCAGATCTTAAGCGCGAAAACTACCGACGCCAACTCTAAGTCATGAGTGGGGTAGTTGCGCTCGTGAACCTTCACCTGCCTAGACGCATATGCTACTACTCGACCCTGCTGCATCAACACACAACCAAGACCAACCCCAGAAGCATCACAATACACGGAGAAGCTCTGACCCTCAACCGGCAAAGTCAGAACTGGAGCTGAAGTCAATAAGCCTTAAGCCTCTGGAAGCTATCCTCACACTGATCCGACCACTGAAATGGGACATCCTTCCTAGTCAGCATAGTCAAGGGTGCTGCTATGGAAGAAAATCCCTCAACGAACCGTCTGTAGTAACCTTCTAACCCAATAAAGCTGCGAACCTCAGTAACAGTAGTAGGTCTAGGCCACTCACAAACAGCTGAAATCTTTCCCGGATCAACCCTAAGCCCATCCTTAGACACCACGTGCCCTAGGAATGCAACTGACTCAAGCCAAAACTCGCACTTTGAGAACTTGGCATAAAGCCGATGATCTCTCAAAGTCTGGAGTATAACCCTCAAGTGCTGCTCATGCTCATCTCTACTACGCGAGTATACAAAGATGTCGTCTATAAAAACTATCACAAATGAGTCCAAATACGGGCCAAGAACCCTGTGCATCAAGTTCATAAAGGCTGCGGGGGCATTAGTCAACCAAAAAGACATCACCAAGAACTCGTAATGGCCATAACGTGTCCTGAACGTTGTCTTAGGGATGACCTCCGCCCGAATCCTCAACTGATGGTAGCCGGACAAATCAATCTTCGAAAACACAACTGAACCCTGAAGCTGGTCAAACAATTATCAATCCTCGGCATGCGGATACCTATTTTCACTGTCACCTTAATTCCAGCTGCCGATAATCAATACACATGCGCATCGACCCATCCTTCTTCTTCACGAAGAGAACAGGAGCACCCCAAGGTGACACACTAGGTCTAATAAACCCCTTAGCTAACAGATCCTGGAGCTGCTCCTTAAGCTCCCTCAACTCAGCAGGAGCCATATGGTAAGGAGAAATAGAAATAGGCCTAATGCCCGGCTCTAGCTCAATAGCAAAATCAATATCTCTCTCAGGTGGAAGGCCTGGCAGGTCGGTAGGAAACACATCGAGGAAGTCTCTAACCACAGGAACAGACTCAGGAGAAGTAGGGTCAGCACTAACATCTCGGACATATGCTAGATAAGCTAAATACCCACAGGAAATCAACTTCCTAGCTCGAATACAAGAGATGATCCCAGATGGTGCATGGCTAATAGAACCCTTCCACACAACCGGGGATACACCGGGCACAGCTATGGTAATGGTCTTGGCATAACAATCCAAAACCACACGGTGAGGGGATAACCAGTCCATGCCCAGTATCACATCAAAATCTAGCATATCAAGAATTATCAAATCACCCCAAGTCTCTGAATCGCCAACAGATAACATACAGGATCTCACAATCCGATCCACTACTAAAGAATCTCCTACTGGGGTCGAAACAGAAACAGGAACAGATAATGGCTCACTAGCCAACCCTAAACAAGGCACAAAGTAGGCAGATACATATGAACAAGTGGATCCAGGATCAAATAAAGCCATAGCAGACTGATGGCACACAGAAATCGTACCTGTAATCACAGCATCTGAGGAGTCTGCCTCTGGTCTCCTAGGGACCGCGTAAAACTGATGATGACCTCCACCTGCCCGACCGCCATCCCTACCACCTGCTCTGCCGTGCGGGGCACTACTTCTACTCAGACGACCACCCCCTCTAGCCGGAGACTGAACTGCTCGTAAAGGCTCGGCCAACTGAACTGCACCCTGCTGAGGGCAATCCCTACTCAGTCGAGATTAACCAGCAGATCCCGTATGACCACCACGACCTGATGCCCCAGAAGCTATACCCCTCGAAGACTGGCCGTTATAGCCCTGATGGCTGCTCTTACCCTGCTCGAACTGGGTACTACCAAAAGTCTGAAGGGAAGCCTGAACCGGTCGGCTGGACTGACCCTGGTACTGCTGTGGCTGATAACTCCGGCTCCACTGGCCATGACCTCTACCACCATATCTGGAACCACTGTAGACACCCTGATGCCGAGGCCTCTTATCTCTGGACCCCTGATCATGTCGCTGGAAGTCTTCCACAGTGCGAGCATAGTCTACGATAGCCTGAAATGACCGACCACTGGCAATCAATATCTCAGCTAGCTGCCTGATCTCTGGCCTCAAACCCCATACAAATCTGCGAATCCTATCTGCCTCGGTAGGAATGATCATAGCTCCGAACGGTGCTAGCTGATGAAAATGGGTCTTATACTCTGAGACAGTCGTAGACCCCTGCATAAGGTGAGTAAACTGCTCCCTGCGACGCTCACAATCACTCTGAGGTAGGAACTTGGCCATAAAGGCCTCATAACACTCAGACCAGGTCAAAGGAGGTGACGATGGTGATCTACAAGCAACCTGGGCCCTCCACCATAACTTCTCTGGGCCCTCCAACTGATAGGTAGTATAACCAACCCCATGAGTCTCTAACAAACCCAAATGATGCAACATCTCCTCACAGGTAGTAATAAAGTCATGTGGATCCTGTCCAGAAGTACCAGCAAATCTCGGAGGTGCTAACCTCAAAAACCTACCCAACGCCTTCTGCTCTAACTCTGTCATAACTGGGCGAGGAGCAAGAGGCTGTGCAACAGATGGAACCGGAATGACCTCCGCACGGGGAGCCATAGTAGAAGGTTGTGCTCCTGAGCTCTGTGGACCCAGGGCTGCCCCTTGAGTAGATATCTGCGCTACCTCAGAAGGCCACTCTCCAATCATACCCAAAAGCTGTAATAGTAATCCCCGACTATCTGGAGACTGAGGTGCGGCTAGAGCTGGCACAGAAGTGGGCATTGGAGCTGGTACTAGAGCTAGCGCTGGAGCTGGCGCTAGAGCTGGTGCTGGAGCTGGTACTGGAGATGGCGCTGGAGCTGGCGCTAGAGTGGGAGGCTCATCTCCGCGTGATGCCGATGATCTCGTACGAACCATCTGCGGAAGAATGAAGTTGAACAAATGAGATTTCCAGAAACTTCAAGGGTTCTACGCACGACACAGAAGCAAGGAAAGAGTCAAATTTCCTAAAATGTCACTGTAGCCTCCCAAAGATTGAGTACGGACGTCTCCGCCCCGTTCCGCAGGACTCTACTGGACATTGGCTCCTATACCGATGACACTGATGAACCTAGAGCTCTGATACCAAGTAGCCACGACCCGATTTCTCGAGCATGATGGCACCTACAACCCCCGGTAGGTGAACCAATCCCCGTAGCCCAGGACAGTTAGTAATGGGCTATTATCTAACAAATAAGGGAACAAGACGAAGAGAATAGATAACAGGGATATAAATATATACATATGCGGAAACTAAACCAAACCTCAAGACCTGGTATCATAGTATAGAGCCAAACTACATACATGGAGTGCAAATAATCCAAAACAATATATACAGATGTCTGTGAATGGTTATAGAGTACATGAAGCAAAAGATAAACTAAAGCTAAGCTCTGATCGCCAAGAGCTCACCCTCAGTCTGAAGTAATCCCCAACAGATCTCCAAGAACGAATCACAGCGATCTAACAGCGATGGCCCACGCTAGGATCTGCACCCAAAGATGCAGGGGGGTAGGGTGAGCACCAAATTCGAAGCATAAGGTACCCAGTAGGTATCATAGGCCGACTGGGCACATATAAGATAAAAGCGTAGTAACAGACAGAATAGAAGCAAGCAATCACAGAAATCAGCGAAAGGTACACAGGAACTAGCCCAGAGGGAAATCAACTGAACCACATGTCAGGCCAGTAAGCAGAATATACACACCATAGACACAGGTGAAAGTAAGGAGTAACGCACCTGGGGTCCTTGTAATAACAGTGTATACATAATAAGTTTACGAAATGGACGGTATACCGGTAACCTCAAGTGTAAGAAGAGGGAAAGAGTAATGATAGGCATGCTCAGAGACATGAATCAAACTCAACCAATCATATCAATCTCAAATCCAGAAACTAACAGTCTAGCAGTAACCAATTCCATACTTAACCGTAACAGGGAACAATTCTGTAAGTAAATAGCAAGAGTCTACCTACAGTCCCCCGGCCGCCCATACAACCGAGGAACACAAACAAGTGAAAACAAACCCTCCGGCATTCCATACTACCGGAGCGTACAATCAACAAATAAGGGTGAAGCCTCAAACAATGAATGATATGATGCATGAAGATCTCAAGTGAAATGGTTTCTCTGTATGTACCTCCTCCGGTTCCTATCGGGCCCAGTAGGTAGGTTCCATGGAAGGACACTGCCCGCATACCTCTACTCCGCCGTACACCCTTCCTCCGGCACAC
>QJPP01006054.1:0-28312 GCA_003996215.1 Jaltomata sinuosa | reverse complement strand
CTAGGAATTGCCCCAGGATTGTGCATCCCAGACAGCCTGGTTGTTATCATTGTGGAGAGATTGGTTACCTTTATAGATATTGTCCCCGGCGAGGGCCGGTTAGGCCTTTAGTTTTGACTACTCAGTCCAGAGTTATATCCCATCAGCTTGATACTCCTCTTGGTGGGCCAGAGGTAGAGGTTCCTGATATCGTTGCTCCAGGTTAGGCTTTTGCTACCTTCGACTTGTGATAGTCCTGCTCGCGTTGCGATTCTATCCCTTCTGTCATTTATTTTCTTATATACCTACCTGCTATTTGTTTAGGTTGTTTGGCTACCCGAATTGTAGTACCGATATGTTATTTTATTGGTAGTTTATTCTTTAGTAGTGGATGGGGGTAAGTTAGCCTTGAGAGGTGTTTTCCCAGAGTTGTAGCTCGTGGGTAGTTCTTGTTATTCTGTTTCTAGTCGGATTACCCCTGTTTCATTGTGATTTTGGACTTTTGGTTGGGTTTCCCTTATTGAGCGGTCCTAGATGGTTGTTGCCTAGGCCGTTATCTAGCGTGGCTAGAGATTCGTGTGATGGTTCGGTGTATTACCGGTAGTTGGGTCGGAGTTGAGATTTTGCCTCAGTTGGGAGATATTGGTTATGCTAGTGTGCATAGATTGGTTTGGTCTCCTGAGTGTCTAGAGTCGACCCTCTTTGTTGATTAGTTTAGAAGGTTGGTAGGTATGTGGGTTGTTCCCATATTCTCCTCCACTTCCTGATCCGTTGGGTGTTTTGTTGTATCCCTAGCTCCAGTTGGAATGAATCTTGATCGTAGTTCTTTCGAGGAGCTCTGGATGTTGGTATCGTGATTGGGTCTTGACTTTAAGCACTTCTGACTAAGTGTTGATCGTAACCTCGTGGTTAGGTTGTATTTGTAAGCATTTTGGGTAAGTTGGGCATCCGGCCCATTCTTCTCCTGCCTTATTGAATTTGACGTGTAGCTATGAGTAGTAAGGTAATGGCTTCAAGTTCTTATTCGAGAATGGATTAGTAATGTTTAATATGTGCTAAGGAAGGATTTTTGTTTAGTTGAAAAAGAAGGGAGATGACGCTTTGTTTATGTTTATGTGTCCTCGTAGTTGCCTGAGGTGGCGATGAAGGTTTGTTCTGGGATTGTGTATTGGTGATTCGATCCATCTGTCTACACATTGCCGTGGGTTTTCCATCGATTGGTTTTTATTTCAATAGCATCTGCGGTGTTGGCAACTTGCATATTCAAGCCTAGTTGGCTTGGGTTCTTAAGGGTTCATTGGCAGCATATGGGTTCGACCAAGGCTTTGGTTGGCAGTTTTGAAAGTTGGGGTTCAGAATCATGGCTTGGCAGGTTACATCGGATGATTTGTGGTGGTTTCTATTTAGTTGTAGCATCCTAGTGCCGGGAGGCAGTGGGTGCGGACAACTTAGCTTCTTTACTTCAGTTACGGATACGGCTATTGGCCTAGGACAACTAGTCCTTAGCTAACCTTTGCAAGAGGCAGGATATTCCAGATTTCAGCAGCGTTCCAGTTAGTACGAGGTCCTTGTACCATGGTTGGACAGACTCAGCAGCGTAAGGTTAAGCTTCAGCAGTGGTGTATACTTTATGTGGTCAGCTTTTGCGGGTTGAGACTAGCGAGGCTATTTTGAGTTCTTATGATACGTAGAGACTTGTAATCGCCATTCGTTTATCGAGTATTTGAAAGCTTGTTTAATTATTTCCTTCGGAGTTATTGTTTGTGTGGGATTCCAGTGTTGGTTAGACTCGGCCAGTATGGACTAGAAGTTCTTTATGATATATGCTTCGAAGTGGTTGGTTGTTCGCAGATCTGGTAGAGCGGTTGATTCAAGCCAAAGGAATGAGTTGAAGGTATATGCAAAAATTTCCATGGCTAGATGGTAACTTTGGACCCCAGGAACCATTTTCCTTTGCCTTCGGGGTGTTTGGACTTGATATTCGTGGCATGGTGAACTTCTTCCCGAGGTGACCTTGGTAAGACGATTTCAAATAAGAATGGTGTTCGAGTATTTGGAGTTGCAGCAGTATTTCTTAGAGTTGGAAGCTTACCTATGACTATGGACTTCGTGGTAGGCTTATCATGCTACTTGCAGGATCTTGGTTTTGGTTTGGGTCTGTTGGGTAGGTTGCCATGGTTCACTCTCTTTCAGTTGATTCAAACTTGGCATGGTGCAACGAAGGTGGGTTTGTTTTATAATTTGTAAGTTCTCCGTCAACACAAGGTATCCATATGTGCCTTTCCTAACTCTGGGGTGAAAATTTCAGTCGGGTTCAGATGGTTGGTTCAGCTGGGTCCAGTTATGGAGTTTGATGTTAACAAAAGTGCCCATTCACTGGTTGATGGTCAGTCGGGACATGTGACTACAACTTTTGACGATATGCCTCGGATTGTTATCTTGGATGGCAAAAGCTAATAGACTATAGCTTGATTTGGATAGAACTTGAGTGTAAAGGGTGACTTCGTTCATGTTAGAGTATAAGCAAAGACTGCATATTTCCAGTGTTTCAGTTGATGCGTCGATTATGGGTGAGTTTTAGACTGGTATGCAACTTCCTGATATGGTGCAAAAAGGACTCAGCTCAGAATGAAAGGGTTTTTTTTTTTTGGAATCGACAGGTTCATGAGTTAGAGTTTTGATTGTGGGTTTTTTGGCAAACTTGGTTATGGTTTCGAGGATTCGAGTTCTGTGTGATGATCGTCTTGCTTCTCTTATTTCGGTGTTGTGTCGGTACTTTCTCGTTGAGGTTCTCTAGTTTCAGTCTGGGTTGGTAGCCTCTTGGAGCTTTGGATTTTGAATTTGGAATCTAGCTTGTCTAGTTAGGAATTTAGGCTTGGTTGTTTTTGTGGCTTCGTTAGTTGGGTGGCATCCGGTCGAGGAGGCTACTCGGGTTATCCGAGAGAGTAGTGCAGGCTTCGTATTCGATGTTCTTAAATCTATAGTGTTTCCTTCTTCCCCAAAAGTATTTTTAGTAGTGGATGATGTAATGACCCTTCCGGTCATTTACGCGTTTTCACCTTTTTATACTATTAGAGCTTCTCCGTAGCCGCCCCAAGTCACTTATGGCTTGATGGGATCGGTAGTTCGGTGCCCTGGCCGTTCGTTATATCGTTATGACCTCAACTGGCCTTGAGGAAAGGTCAATCCTGATTTGTGGTGTTGTAGCATTCCCGGGAATGGGGTGTTTTCATTTGTGAATTTTATTAACATCGTGCGTATTTGAAAATATTTTATTCAATAGTTGAATGTGGTAAAAAGTTATATTTATATTGTCTTCCTAAAATATTTTAAAGGTTTATGAAAAATATTTTGATATGATATATTGGTGTATGTATTTATTTTATAAGAATTTTATAAATTAATAATATTTTAACGAAGATAGTAAATTTAGTTATGTTGAAAACTATTATTATAATATAGTGGGTTTTATTTGAAATAACTTTTTATTAGTTATGATATATTTAAAAAGTTGTATTTATTTTACTACGAACATACGCAATACCCGAATACTTATAAAGCAGAATGGGAATAATGGTAGTATAGCCACCTCCACTACATGTGGAGGTGGAGGAAGTGGGAGCATCTCCACTGTACGTGGATGCCAGTGGAAGGGACAACAAGTCCTTAAAGAATTCAATGCTGCCACCTAGTTAATTGAATAAACAAATATGTTAAGTGTAATTAATGAACCTATTGACCAACTTTCTCACTTTTATCTATATGTGCAACTATAGCTTCAGCATGTGGTTTTAAGCCTTTTCCACTTCAATATCAATATATATTCTATTCGCTAGCTATATGTCTATCACGTAGAAGTTTACATTTGGGGAGAAATAATATGAAGTTATGTTTGGTTATCTACGTCAAGTTATTCAAGTCTAAACTCGGTTTAATTTCATTTCGGAGCTTTTGGCGCGGTTCGAGCTTGGACATTTTTCGTCCTAGCAGCTAGTCATCGGATGACAGGTAGGTTATTGTTTTCCCCTATCTAGACTCTGCGTATATAGGCTATAAATGCATTAATTAGCATCCTTGGATGGGTTGTTATAGGTTGGTACCCCAGACCTTGTCCGCCTTTCGTCCGTCTATTTCATACGTTGTTTATAGTATTCGCGTAATAATGTATATTACCTTTGTGGTCCTGTGTGGCCTTGTATTGACTCTAGAACATAGATGGTGGGATATTTAGGAATGTCCGCGAGTCCCGTTCATAGAGATTATCCTTTTAGGCTGGTTATGTCTGCTGAGTAGCTATTGGGCCTGTGCAGGGCTGATAGGAATTATTGTGAGCCGTTGGGCTACTTTTATATTTGTGTGCTAGCATATCATCCATGAAAAAGGTTTTCCCCTGAATTTTTTACTACAGTTTTGGCTGTGAGCCACTACTGACAGTTTTTCTAAAGGGGATTTTTGGATGTTTTTGCACTGATTTTATTACTGGTACTAGTCTCTGCGGGGCAGAGCACCAGACTTGATTTTATTACTGATGCTAGTCTCTGCAGGGTGGAGCACTAGACTTGATTTACTACAGTTTTAGACTCGGTTACGCCCGGGCACCCTTGGAGGGGTTTTTGAGGCATTTTCTACTACTTTAGTCCTGGATGGGGTCTGGGCATGCATACTTGAGACTGGGTCTCTATCTTGATCCCGGACTTGCTTCCGGATGACATGTCTTGATACTGAGTTTTAGTATGGGGTCGGGGACCTCCATGGACCTTGCCGCTCTGGGCCTGGGGCTTCGGGCTGCGTGCGCTGGAGGGAAGGGTATACGGTGGAGTAGAGGTATACAGGCTGAGTCCTTCCATGGAACCTGCCTGCTGGGCCCGATTGGCACCGGAGGAGGTACATACAGAGGTTCTATTTCATATCATATCATTTCATGCATTGGATTCCACCCTTGTTTGCTGTGTGTTCAGTGTACGCTCCGGTAGTATGGGATGCCGGAGGGTTTTCTTTCACTTGATTGTGTTCCTCGATTGTATGGGTGGCCGTTGGGACTGTAGGTAGACTATATTTACTCCTGTCTTTATTTAAAGCTTGTCTTGGCACTCGGTTAGTGAAGGATTAATGATGTTCAGTTGTGGGATATCTGATTATTGTGAGGGATAGGGAGTCCTATCTTATTGAGGCACTTTTGTGTGGCCTTCTGAGCAGAGTGTGAGACTCTAGTTCTATTCTTGGGGAAGCTGAGTGGTATCTCTCGGTTATTGTGGTTTAGTTATTTCATCCTAAGGTGGTACTTGTGAGGTGATTCCCTGGTTATGCTATCATGTGATTGGATCGGTGTTATGATTTCCTTATACTTGTTGATTCCATTTTGCGTATGTTAGACTGCTCTTCGTCTTTTCCTTTTACTTGAGGTTACCGGTATACCGCCATTTTCTCAACTCTCTCTCTACTTACTTATATCGTTGTACAAGGACTCCAGGTGTGTTCTTCTTTCCTTCACCAGTGATTCTGTGTGATTGTATCTCTGTGCTAGCATGTGTTACTTGAAGCTCTTGGTTATGGATGATCTGTGCTAGCTCCTTGTGCCTTGCTTATTGCCTCAGTGACTGCTTTCTTGCTATCTGTTACTTACTGCTTTTATATCTTATATGCGCTCAGTCGACCTATGATACCTACTGAGTACCCGTGGTTTTGGTGCTCATACTACACTTCTGCACTTTTTTGTGCAGATATTAGCTGAGCTTTTGCCGTTGATCACGTTGGAGACTCGTGCAACTTTTGGATCTTTGAGACTAGGGTGAGCGCCTGATGGTTGGAGCTTGTCTACATCTCATCTTTTGTACTATTGCTCTTTGTACTTTCGGAGGCAATTTATGTTGTCTTTTGTTACTACTAGCACTTGTATCCTATTAGAAGCTTCTGTACTATTGATACCAAGTCTTGGGGTTGGTATAGTTTCCTTTATGTATTTATATTCGAGTTTTGCTTTTGCTTATTTCTACTTGCTGGTGCGTTTTGGTTAGGAAGTAGCCCATTACTAACCGTTCTGGGTTACGACAATTGGTTCGCCTACTGGGGGACTGTAGGTGCCATCATGACCTGAGAAATCGGGTCGTGACAGCTTGGTATCAGAGCTCTAGGTTCATCGGTGTCATGGTACAGAAGGAAGTGTCTAAGTCGTGGATCGGTACGATGCCATTCGTATCCTATCTGCGGGAGGCTACAGGGCATTGTTAGGAAATATTTCATCTTCTTGGCTCCTCATCGTGCGTTCCTGGCTCTATAGACTTTTAAACTTTGGTTGTTCATTCATTCTCGATATCCTCAAACGAATGCGATAGCGATTAGTGCCGAGGCTTCTGTGCTTGTTGCTTCAGTGCTTCCACTGGCGCCAGGACTCTAGAGTGAGGGTTTACTGCACTAGATAGGGGATGTGGGGTCAGCCCAACCTCCGACTGGATTTATAGCGACCTCAGCGATTCAGGACATCGTGGCTAGGACTCTGAGTCCTCCGGTGAGTGTTTCAGTACCTGGTTCTGTGAGTGGTGCTTCATTATAGTTGAGCTTCTATTTCTTCAGCAGGGTTGTCTGTTGGTATTGGAGTACGAGGCAAGATTTTCCCATCGGATTTCACCTGGTATAGGCTGTTTTTGGTGTGGTGAGCATGGGCACTTTGCTAGGAATTGCCCCAAAATTGTGTATCCCAGACAGCCTTGTTGTTATCATTATGGAGAGATTGGTTTACCTTTATAGATATTGTCCCTGGCGAGGGCCGGTTAGGCCTTTAGTTTTGACTACTCAGTCCAGAGTTATATCCCATAAGCTTGATACTCCTCTTGGTGGGCCAGAGGTAGAGGTTCCTAATATCGTTGCTCCAGGTTAGGCTTTTGCTACCTTCGACTTGTGATAGTCCTGCTCGCATTGCGATTATATCCCTTCTGTCATTTATTTTCTTATATACCTACCTGCTATTTATTTAAGTTGTTTGGCTACCCGAATTGTAGTACCGATATGTTATTTTATTAGTAGTTTATTCTTTAGTAGTGGATGGGGGTAAGTTAGCCTTGAGAGGGGTTTTCCCAGAGTTGTAGCTCGTGGGTAGTTCTTGTTATTCTGTTTCTAGTCGGATTACCCCTGTTTCATTGTGATTTTGGACTTTTGGTTTGGGTTTCCCTTATTGAGCGATCCTAGATGGTTGTTGCCTACGCCTTTATCTAGCGTGGCTAGAGATCCGTATGATGGTTCGTGGTATTACCGGTAGTTGGGCCGGAGTTGAGATTTTGCCTCAGTTGGGAGATATTGGTTATGCTAGTGTGCATAGATTGGTTTGGTCTCCCGAGTGTCTAGCGTTGACCCTCTTTGTTGATTAGTTTAGGAGGTTGGTAGGTATGTGGGTTGTTCCCATATTCTCCTCCACTTCCTCATCCGTTGGGTGTTTTGTTGTATCCCTAGCTCCAGTTGGAATGAATCTTGATCGTAGTTCTTTCGATGAGCTCTGGATGTTGGCATCGTGATTGGGTCTTGACTTTAAGCACTTCCGACTAAGTGTTGATCGTAACCTCGTGGTTAGGTTGTATTTGTAAGCATTTCGGGTGAGTTGGGCATCCGACCCATTCTTCTCCTGCCTTATTGAATTTGACGTGTAGCTATGAGTAGTAAGGTAATGGCTTCAAGTTCTTATTCGAGAAAGGATTTGTAATGTTTAATATGTGCTAAGGAAGGATTTTTGTTTAGTTAAAAAAGAAGGGAGATGACGCTTTGTTTATGTTTATGTGTCCTCGTAGTTGCCTAAGGTGGCGATGAAGGTTTGTTTTGGGATTGTGTGTTGGTGATTCGATCTATCTATCTACACATTGCCGTGGGTTTTCCATCGATTGGTTTTTATTTCAGTAGCATCTACGGTGTTGGCAACTTAAATATTCAAGCCTAGTTGGCTTGGGCTCTTAAGTGTTCATTGGCAGCATATGGGTTCGACCAAGGCTTTGGTTGGCAGTTTTGAAAGTTGGGGTTCAGAATCATGGCTTGGCAAGTTACATCGGATGATTCATGGCGGTTTCTATTTGGTTGCAGCATCCTAGTGCCGGGAGGCAGTGGGTGCGGGCATTTTAGCTTCTTTACTTCAGTTACGGATGCGGCTATTGGCCTAGGACAACTAGTCCTTGGCTAACCTCTGCAAGAGGCAGGATATTCCAGATTTCAGCAGTGTTCCAATTAGTACGTGGTCCTTGTACCATGGTTGGACAGACTCAGCAATGTAAGGTTAAGCTTCAGCAGTGGTGTATGCTTTATATGGTCAGCTTGTGCGGGTTGAGACTAGCGAGGCTATTTTGAGTTCTTATGATATGTAGAGACTTGTAATCTCCATTCGTTTATCGAGAATTTGAAAGCTTGTTTAATTAATTCCTCCGTAGTTGTTGTTTATGTGGGATTCCAGTGTTGGTTAGACTCGACCAGTATGGACTAGAAGTTCGTTATGATATATGCTTCGAAGTGGTTGGTTGTTTGCAGATCTGGTAGAGCGGTTGATTAAATCCAAAGGAATTAGTTGAAGGTATATGCAAAAATTTCCACGGCTAGATGGTAACTTTGGACCCCAGGCACCATTTTCCTTTGCCTTTGGGGTGTTTAGACTTGATATTCGTGGCATGGTGGACTTCTTCCCGAGGTGACCTTGGTAAGATGATTTCAAATCAGAATGGTGTTCGAGTATTCGGAGTTGCAGCAGTATTTCTTAGAGTTGGAAGCTTATCTAATGACTATGGACTTCGTGGTAGGCTTACCACGTTACTTGCAGGATCTTGGTTTTGGTTTGGGTCTGTTGGGTAGGTTGCCATGGTTCACTCGCTTTCAGTTGATTCAGACTTGGCACGGTGCAGCGAAGGTGGGTTTGTTCTATAATTTGTAAGTTCTCCGTCAACACAAGGTATCCATATGTGCCTTTCCTAACTCTGGGGTGCAAAGTTCAGTCGGGTTCAGATGGTTGGTTCTGCTGGGTCCAGTTATCGAGTTTGATGTTAACAAAAGTGCCCATTCATTGGTTGATGGTCAGTCGGGACATGTGACTACAACTGTTGACGATATGCCTCAAATTGTTATCTTGGATGGCAAAAGCTAATAGACTATAACTTGATTTGGATAGAACTTGAGTATAAAGGGTGACTTCGTTCGTGTTAGAGTATAAGCAAAGACTGCGTATTTCCTGTGTTTCAGTTGATGCGTCGATGATGGGTGAGTGTTAGACTGGTATGCAACTTCCTGATATTGTGCAAAAAAAAACTCAGCTCAGAATGAAAGGGTTTTTTTTTTGGAATCGACAGGTTCATGAGTTAGAGTTTTGATTGTGGGCTTTTTTGGCAAACTTGGTTATGGTTTCGAGGATTCGAGTTCTGTGTGGTGATCTTCTTGCTTCTCTAGTTTCGGTGTTGTGTCGGTGCTTTCTCATTGAAGTTCTCGAGTTTCAGTCTGGGTTGGCAGCCTATTGGAGATTTGGATTTTGAATTTGGAATCTAGCTTGTCTAGTTAGGAGTTTAGGCTTGGTTGTTTTTGTGGCTTCGTTAGATGGGTAGCGTCCGGTCGAGGAGGCTACTCGGGTTATCCGAGAGAGTAGTGCAGGCTTCGTATTCGATGTTCTTAAATATATAGTGTTTCCTTCTTTCCAGACTTTCGGGGACAAAAATCTTTTTAGTAGTGGATGATGTAATGACCCTTCCGGTCATTTACGCGTTTTCACCTTTTTATACTATTAGAGCTTCTCCGTAGCCACCCCAAGTCACTTATGGCTTGATGGGATCGGTAGTTCAGTGCCCTGGCCGTTCGTTTTATCGTTATGACCTCAACTGGCCTTGTGGAAAGGTCAATCTTGATTTGTGGTGTTGTAGCATTCCCAGGAATAGGGTGTTTTCATTTGTGAATTTTATTAACATCATGCGTATTTGAAAATATTTTATTCAAAAGTTGAATGTGGTAAAAAGTTATATTTTTATGGTCTTCCTAAAATATTTTAAAGGTTTATGAAAAATACTTTGATATGATATATTGGTGTATGTATTTATTTTATAAGAATTTTATAAATTAATAATATTTTAACGGAGATAGTAAATTTAGTTATGTTGAAAACTATTATTATAATATAGTGGGTTTTATTTGAAATAACTTTCTATTAGTTATGATATATTTAAAAAGTTGTATTTATTTTACCACGAACCTACGCAATACCCGAATACTTACGAAGCGGAATGGGAATAATGGTAGTATAGCCACCTCCACTACATGTGGAGGTGGAGGAAGTGGGAGCATCTCCACTGTACATGGATGCTAGTTGA
Organism: Jaltomata sinuosa; assembly: GCA_003996215.1. Classification (NCBI taxonomy): domain Eukaryota; kingdom Viridiplantae; phylum Streptophyta; class Magnoliopsida; order Solanales; family Solanaceae; genus Jaltomata; species Jaltomata sinuosa. Next base: position 18,020 of record QJPP01006054.1, on the reverse strand, counting down.
AGGGACAACAAGTCCTTAAAGAATTCAATGCTGCCACCTAGTTAATTGAATAAACAAATATGGTAAGTGTAATTAATGAACCTATTGACCAACTTTCTCACTTTTATCTATATGTGCAACTATAGCTTCAGCATGTGGTTTTAAGCCTTTTCCACTTCAATATCAATATATATTCTATACGCTAGCTATATGTCTATCACGTAGAAGGTTATATTTGGGGAGAAATAATATGAAGTTATGTTCGGTTATCTACGTCAAGTTATTCAAGTCTAAACTCGGGTTTAATTTTGTTTCGGAGCTTTTGGCGCGGTTCGAGCTTGAACATTTTTCGTCCTAGCAGCTAGTCATCGGATGACAGGTAGGTTATGGTTTTCCCCAATCTAGACTCTGCGTATATAGGCTATAACTGCATTAATTAGCATCCTTGGATGGGTTGTTATAGGTTGGTACCCCAGACCTTTTCCGCCTTTCGTCCGTCTATTTCATAAGTTGTTTATAGTATTCGCATAATAATGTATATTACCTGTGTGGTCCTGTGTGGCCTTGTATTGACTCTGGAACATAGATGGTGTCCTATTTGGGAATGTCCACGAGTCCCGGACATAGAGATTATCCTTTTAGGCTGGTTATGACTGCTGAGTAGCTATTGCGCCTGTGCAGGGCTCATAGAAATTGTTGTGAGCCGTTGGGCTACTTTTATATTTGTGTGCGAGCATATCATCCATGAAAAAGATTTTCCCCTGCATGTTTTACTACAGTTTTGGCTGTGAGCCACCACTGACAGTTTTCCTAAATTTGCATGGCCCTGTGGGGCCATTTTTGGTACTGTTGTTGATAGAAAAGGGGATTTTTGGATGTTTTCTCACTGATTTTATTACTGGTACTAGTCTCTGCGGGGCAGAGCACCAGACTTGATTTTATTACTGATACTAGTCTCTGCGGGGCGGAGCACTAGACTTGATTTACTACAGTTTTAGACTCGGTTACGCCCGGGCACCCTTGGAGTGGTTTTTGAGGCATTTTCCACTTCTTTAGTCCTGGACGGGGTCTGGGCATGCATACTTGAGACTGGGTCTCTATCTTTATCCCGGACTTGCTTCCGGATGACATGTCTTGATACTGAGTTTTAGTATGGGGTCGGGGACCTCCATGGACCTTGCCGCTCCGGGTGTGGGGATTTTTTCTGCATGCGCCGGAGGGAAGGGTATACGGTGGAGTAGAGGTATACAGGCTGAGTCCTTCCATGGAACCTGCCTGCTGGGCCCGATTGGCACCGGAGGAGGTACATACAGAGGTTCTATTTCATATCATATCATATCATGTATTGGATTTAACCCTTGTTTGCTGTGTGTTCAGTGTACGCTCCGGTAGTAGGGGATGCCGGAGGGTTTGCTTTCACTTGATTGCGTTCCTCGGTTGTATGGGCGGCCGTTGGGACTGTAGGTAGACTATATTTACTCCTGTCTTTAATTAAAGCTTGTTTTGGCACTCGGTTAGTGAAGGATTAATGATGTTCAGTTGTGCGATATCTGATTATTGTGAGGTCTAGGGAGTCCTATCTTATTGAGGAACTTTTGTGTGGCCTTCTGAGCAGAGTGTGAGACTCTGGTTCTATTCTTTTGGGTAGCTGAGTGGTATCTCTCGGTTATTGTGGTTTAGTTATTTCATCCTAGGGTGGTACTTGTGAGGTGATTCCCTGGTTATGCTATCATGTGATTGGATCGGTGTTATGATTTCCTTATACTTGTTGATTCCATTTTGAGTATGTTAGACTGCTCTCCGTCTTTTCCTTTTACTTGAGGTTACCGATATACCGCCATTTTCTCAACTCTCTCTCTACTTACTTATATCGTTGTACAAGGACTCCAGGTGCGTTTTTTTTTCCTTCACCAATGATTCTGTGTGATTGTATCTCTGTGCTAGCATGTGTTACTTGAAGCTCTTGGTTATGGATGATCTGTGCTAGCTCCTTGTGCCTTGCTTATTGCCTCAGTGACTGTTTTCTTGCTATCTGTTACTTACTGTTTTTATATCTTATATGCGCTCAGTCGGCCTATGATACCTACTGAGTACCCGTGGTTTTGGTGCTCATACTACACTTCTGCACTTTTTTGTGTAGATATTAGCTGAGTTTTTGCCGTTGATCACGTTGGAGACTCGTGCAGCTTTTGGATCTTTGAGACTAGGGTGAGCGCCTGACGGTCGGAGCTTGTCTACATCTCATCTGTTGTACTATTGCTCCTTGTACTTTCGGAGGCAATTTATGTTGTCTTTTGTTACTACTAGCACTTGTATCCTATTAGAAGATTTTGTACTATTGATACCAAGTCTTGGGGTTGGTATAGTTTCCTTTATGTATTTATATTCGAGTTTTGCTTTTGCTTATTTCTGCTTGCTGGTGTGTTTTGGTTAGGTAGTAGCCCATTACTAACCGTTCTGGTCTACGGTAATTGGTTCGCCTACTGGGGAATTGTAGGTACCATCATGACCTGAAAAATCTGGTCGTGACACCAATATACCTATCATAACATTTGGTTATGACTATGAATCCTGACGACCTATAGTGCATATGTGCAATTCTGGCAACTGCCAGAACTAGATTCTCCCTCTTGGCATCGACCTCTACTTGATAAAATCTAGGAACCATGCTCAATAGGATATACTGAGGAAGATGATCCTGTTGCTAATTTGTCTGTCCTGAACCTTGTTGGTCCCTAAATGGACAATATCTTTGTATATGACCCTCCTGTCCACAAAATTAGCACGTTGTAGAGCCCTGATGGAATCTCCCGGCATGTGTTTATTTCATGTATGATAATATGGCACAACTGGTCATAACATCTCTGGGACCCTATGCTGTTGTGAGCCTGATCCTCGTGAGCTCTCACCCAGACCTGACCAACCCCGGTAATCCAACTTTCTACCTTGTGAATGATGTAGTGGGGGCCTAGGTGGTTTCTTAAAATATCAAGGTCTGGATTCATCCTAGGACATTATCTAAAACTCATGGCGGAGCCCTCTTCTGCTACCCTCTCTCCATTATATATTATTGATGTCAAATCACCTCTATGTTCGGTACAAAAATATTAATTCGCGTGATGTCCATATTGTCATTATGTGTTGTTTGAGTACAAGCCCAATAACAATCATTAGCAAAAGAACTCAACCCTTATGATTCAGCTCTATAGCACGACTTGAGCAACAAAAACGGTAACTTTCCTGAATAATGTTTGTAGCCTACTGCTTATAAATGTGGTGCACAACACATTTATAAATAAGACTCTAATAGACACGGCTTGCAGACTCCCTAGGATACGACGTTGCTGTGATACTAAGTTTGTCACACCCCAAACTTGAGGGGCACAACTGGCACCTAATACCAAAACTTTGGCCAAAGCCGACCCTGCTGAACTATTTGACAATGGTGCATAGTAGCCACGCATGATCAAGAAAACAAATAAGTATATTTCAGCTTAAAAATCAGCCCTCGGCCGGCAAGGCCCCTAACAACAGCTCTAGAAAGAAAACAGCTACTCCCAACAATTCATATAAAGCAATAAACAGGTAGCACCTAAGTCCTCTTTGGGATGTCAAGGCCGCCATGATATCTAGGAAAGCATAAATGCTACGCGGGCCATAAAGACCACCATGATCTTTATATAAAAACTAAAAATATGTATATACAATGTAAACTAGGCCAATGAGCCGCTAAACTGCTAACAAAACAACAATTGCGCCTAACTGGTTTTGACACCCAATTTTTACCCACCACATTATGAATTAATTTGGAGCTTTTTAAATTTCAGACAATTTTTGAAATAATTGTTTTGACAAAAAAAGGTAAAATATTTTTCAAATCAGCTCTACCAATGGTTCTGAGTAATGATTATATATTTTTCATATTTAATATGGGAAATTTATATAAAATACTTAAAAGAATTATTTTAAAATAGATTTCATAAGAAAATCTCTTTGAAAGGCTAAACCTATAATTTTTCCCGAAAAATAATTTAAATAAAAGTTAATTGAAAAATTAATTTTATAGCTAATTAAAGAATTGATTATGTGTCAAATATGATAATTATTTTAAATTATTTCAGTTTATTAAACCTCTAAATTAATTTAAATTAATTCATCCCTAAACATGTTATTTCAATTTTAGCCAAAATCCTACCTAATTCTACTCATTCTTTACCAATTTGGCTATAGCGTTAAATTGAAATGGCCACATTTCGCAAAATGTGGCCAAATCATAAACAACACCTCACCAGCCATTTGTTTCAGCCTCCTATTGGGCCAATTTTGACGCAACCCATTGGCCCAACACCCAAATTTGCCCCAGCCCAATACCAAAATTCCCTTAACCCACTTAAGACCCGCTCTGACCCGGCCCAAACCCTTCTATCCGCCTTATCACACCCCTATTCTTATCTTTCTCTGAACAACACTAAACACTCCCTTCTCTCACCTTCTTCTTCGTCCAACTAGTCTCTCAAACCCTAGCCGCTCTTCTTCTCTCCTCTATTTTCTCTCACACGTCTACTTTTCTTTGTTGTACGAAGCAACGCGCTTCATACAAAACCTCATCAATCCAATACTCCCCCCTCCCGTCCTTCCCCTTTCGTCGTTCTCAAAAATGACAACCCTAACCCCATTAACAGATTCAACGTCACTCACATCCTCACCATCCCTAAACCCCTCTAACGTTTCAATTTTCTATCAGTTTTTCTCCTTCAAAGGTGTGCTGGCAGGGTCTAGAAGATTATAGAACCAACCAGGTGTCACCCTCTTGAATTAATCCGCAAAAATCTGTACAACTTCGTACAAGGTTGATGCTGGAAGGTTATCCACCCAAAAGGAATTTGAAATTCCTTCAACCAAAATCCCTAAAAAGCCCTTCGTTTTCCCCCTTTTTTCACCCCAACTTCTCCTATAAACCCCCCCTAGCTGCATGTTAACGAGCTGATTTTAGGGAAATATTGGGGGTTCTGGAGAATCATTTCTCTAACCTCACAAAACCAGTCAGCTATTGGGGAAGAAAGCACAAAAAAAAATCAAATTCTAAACGGGGTTGATATTAATCTGGTGGTGGTAAGGTTTTTCGGTGAAGTTCAAGGTCCAAGTTGTTGCCCTTAAAAAGGTAAACCCCCTTGCCCTCTTCCCTTTACTATTTTATTTCCATTTTTTACATTATGAAATGTCTAAATCTTGGTAAAAATCTGGGTTCTGGTCTTATTTGTTAGTTTTAAAAAACATATGTTTCAATTTTGGACTGTTATTTTTTGTGATTTTGAGTGATGATTTCGTGTTGGAGGCATGTGGTCTCACTGGTCGTGTATAATTTGTGAAAATAGTGGATATAATAGTGAAATCGTAGCTATATCTGTTGCTATCTGATGTAAATGATATGATGTGAATGCTGTCCATTGTTTTCTTGAAATGATTGATTTTTCTATTGTTTGTTCCCCAACCCCCTTTGTTATAATCATGCTCCTATATTGTTTATTGAGCCTGTCTAAATATTTCTATTTCATGTATGTATTGATAAAGTATTAGTGTTGTTTATTCATGTCTAAATGGATGTCTGTTATCATCTCGTAACACTATTTTCCTTTCCCTGTAGAAACCCCATAGTTACACTAGTCTATGTTCGACCCATGTGATATGCAAATGTTATGAACTTGAGAATGAATCTGTTATTAAGATTTAGAATTGGTTTCATGAAATGCTTGATCCCTCCTGTTGTTCTTAATCCCTTTGATCCTACCATTTACCTGTTTTCTTCTCTTCTTTATTGTTTCTTGCTATGTATGATATCAACCAGAGTACCTGAACTATTAGTGTTATTCTCTTACATTTAGGGTGATGTTTTAGGTTAATTTTTAGTGCTGATAAGTTCTATTGATTCTTGTTTGGATTTATATGACATGTATATGAATTTTATACTTGTTTATTAATGTTCAACCCCTTCATGTTTCCCTTGTTTTCCTCAATTTGGTAGAGATCTTGTTTTCCTCTTCCTTTTTTTCCTTTACTACCTTATTAATGTCAAAATGGTTATAGGATGATGTTAACTTGTGTGTATGAATTGGTTAAATTCTGTTGTCATTCTCTCATGTTTAAGTTAGTATGAATAGCAATCTCTGAACATTGTGACCTTTTTAAAGCTTCATGACTTCTATTGATTCTTTCTTTGTCATGCGAGAATGTTATAAATTTTAGACTTGCTGTTAGAATTGTTATTATTGTTCAACCCTCATTTCTCTATCTTCTACCCTATTCCATTCCCCTTTCCTTTTAATGATTTGATCATGCTATATGACTGTATGTTAGCTTATTAAACATGGATTAGAATTAGCATAAGTTTAAAAATTTGAACTCTGTGTTGTTGTGTGTGAAAGTTCTGTTATGATTAGGAGCTAGAAGTGAGGCATATCCACTCATGACATGCTCCTCACCACTGTAGGTTCCTCTGTTTCATCTTCCCTAAAGATGCAAACTTCATTATCTTCTTTGTATGTTACATGTATGAATTGTGAAATGACTTTGGTCTTTACTATGATAACAGCCTGCTGATATATCTCTCTCCTGTATTCTCATGTGATTTTCAACTAGTTCTTGATGTTTTAAAAAGGAAAAAACTGGTCCAGCCTACTTGACTTATCTGTGGTTAATGTGTGATGTCTAGATTAGGATCTTTAACTAGTCTTTCTTGCTTAAATGATCTGTGTTAGAGCTGTTCAAAGGTCCCTTGTGTAACCCAAAATCTGCATTCTCCCTATGTTTCAATGTTTAAAAGATTGATTGTTAAGAGTGACTAAGTATGACTAAGTTTGCTAAATATATTTTAGACTAATTTGTGTCTCCATGCCATGCTCCTTTTCTTTTCAAACATATGTATATGTGTATATCTGAATCAATCTCTTGCCCTTTTGATTTCTGGAAAAATGATCAACCTTTATGAAGATTTGAAAGATTTGAAGTCTTGTAATTCTGATAATATAATCCCTAGGTGATGAATTTGTGACTTGGTATCTTGTTTCACATATTTTAAACTTTGTATGAATTCATGTGTGTTGGTAAATTGGTTGTCAAGAAATATTTTTTAAAGTATGAAATTTATACATTGTTTAAATTACTCTTGCTTAATTTAGTTAAAATATGTACTAATCTTTATCTATTTTTACTCTTTCTATGCATAAAATCTGGTGGAGTCCAATGGGACTCCCAAAATTCCCCTGCATCTTCTAGTTGGGCTTAGCCCAACACTGTCCGTTGGTCCAGCATGATTAAGCCCCAAAAGGGCTGAGTTATTGAAGATAGAAGCAGCAGCAGCCGAAGGAAAATGGGCCAAGCCCAAGTGATACCAACGGAAAAGTCCAAGTGGACTAAATTGATAAAAAATGGGCCAAGCCCATGAGATTCAGCAGTAGCAGTAGCCCAAAGAGATAAAGATGAAAAAGTGGATTAAGTTCAAAGTAAAAATGACGGTGGGCCTAAAGTGGACCCACACACTAGAATTAGGACAGGATTAGCTTAATTTCCTATGTTTTATTCCTTTGAATTGCTAATTAGTTTTAATTGTATAATTTGAACTAAATTTTCAAAACTTAGTTAAATTATCCCTAAACGAAATCAAAATTTCTGTTCAAACATTTTTTTTATATGTTAGTTATTGTTTTACTCGAATTGTTCATATAAACCCTTTTTAAATGTCAACTCCTTTCCCCCATGTGTATAAAAACAATCTTTTATATATCATCTTTTAAAATCAATTCTTTCTAAAAACAAGATGTTTTTTTCACAAGCCCGGACAATCGCGAGTTAGTGGATACTCTTGGTGCCTTAAACTCTTCCAATAGTATTAACCTGAACCCTTACCCTTAATCTCTAAATTTTTGAAATCTTTATCTGTTTTGGGGTTTTGAAAATCCTTATAAGTTTTTCATAGTTTTTACTTTATAAACACTAAGTGGCGACTCTTGCTTTTTATTGAGATTTTTTTTTGGAAACAACGACTTAGATTTTCGAAACGAACTTTTCAATAAACAAAACCATGTTTCCCGTCCTTACAAAAAAATGATCAAAACAGAAATGACGACTCTGCTGGGGATAATTCAACTAGGTTCTAACCTTATTGTTTGAAACTAACTTGATTGACTAACTATTCGGAAATTGTAATAATTAGTAACTTTATTGCTTTCCTTAATTATTTACTTTTTTCCTAATTATAAACTGTTCATGGCATTTTTCGCCTCTCTTGGCAAAGCATTAGAATGAATTAGGGGTAAAAAGGCAATTACGCAAATCTTTGCGGTCGTTCTTGATAAAACACATAATTTTCAAGACAGACAAGTGAAGTAGTTGACCCGCGGTCAGTTAACGGTCACTTGTTATTTCAAGCTTGGGTTGTCCGCCCGGGTTCCCGATCAATTTCGAAACCTATTCTAGAAACTCAGAATAGAGCAAAACCAAATCCCAAAAATAGGCATTAGCCTAGGATGTCTTAATATCCAAGGGATATTAAGTCCATTAGTAAACAACCAAAACATGTCAATGGGTTTCCGACCCAACGACATATCATCCAACTATGTGTTGTTTGAAAGACGTATGAGTTGTAACCGGACTATTGTCCTGGGGTGGGGCCTAACAGATTATTCTGTTTTGTAGGATGTCAAAATTCCTCAAGTTTGACATGGTAAAAGAGGCGCCTCTCCTCCTCCGAATGTGGTCGATAAATCTGGGTCCTAACCATCAGAGGCCAGTCCGCTAGTATATGGGACATTTGCCGTCTTTATTAGATATCGAGGCCTGGCCAGAATTGATCGAGGTTTTAACGGGGTATAGGGACAACAAGAAAATGGTGTTTGAATTCGGAATGATGGAAATGACCCCAATGATAGAAGAACTTAGGGATTGCCTAGAGACCGTGGGGATAGCCAATTAAAGGAGATTAAGTCCTCAATAAGGCATCATAATACCGAATAAACCCACCCCGACTCAGATTGCAAAGTATCTCCACTTGAGGGAGAATCAATGCCCATTGATAAGGGGTCCAAGTATCTCCTTTCAAGAACTATACAACCACTTTGCCACTAGTGAAGGGTTCTTTCAGTACCAAGGTGAATTTACACGTTTCAAGAGTGGCACAAGACCCGAGCCTTGGCGTTTGCTATTGCTCTTTTAGGAATCATGGTATTTCCTCTAAATGAACAACTCCGCATCAACACCCAGATAATAATGGTGTCCCATACCATGTTCCATGGCCTGACAGAAGGAACCACCGTCAGTTATTTTCCTCTAGTACCTTTCATCTTATCTTATATTTATAGAGCTTTGGGGAAATGCAAGAACGGTCATCGTTACTTCCAAGGGTGCAACCTACTCCTAAAATGTTGGATTCTCAAGCATCTGGCCAAAGATAACGGAAGCTAGTAAATCCCCAACTCAGATGGAATCGATAACTTCGTAGTGTTGGCAGGAGTGCTTAGGGATAGATGCACCGAAAACAGGACCAAGATAGGATGGGCCCAAGCTTTTTCTGAGCTTGGAGAAGATAATGTGCATATGATGTTCTATGATTTTCACTCGAAGCAAGTAATTGGGAAATGTCATGATTTAGCTTTCCTCCCTCTCCCGAGAATTCGCGGGATCTGACCTTATGCTCTGCAAAGGGTTCTTAGACAATTTGGAAGGGTTCAAATTGTGCCATCGATCGTTCACATGGGTTGCTATGTCATCGACTATGAGGAACATGAAAATGTCCCGAAAGCTTCGAGGATCCGGCACAACTGGAAGACACTTGAAAAAATGGGTCTAGAGACTTTGGCCCCAGACAGGTTTGATCCTGGGTATGTAAACAGCTATAAGCAGTGGTTGAAGGCAGACGTTGCAGAAGTATCTATATCAGAGCCACAGGTTGACTCTAGACCCAATCTCCGTCTCCAATTACTAAATCTCCAAGAGGAAATGGCTAGAAGAGAGAAAGAATTTCTTATGAAAAAAGAAGAAGATCGACGCACTATAGCAGGGTTGACTCAGGAACTCGAAGATATGAGAATGGGAATATCCCAGCTTGATTCAAAAATGACCAGGAAAGCCTTAGAGGCCGGGGCATTACCTATGCATCAACAAGTTGTGAAACTCCAGAGCGACATATGGTTGAGCCAATTCGAGCTTAGGAGCATGCCGGAGCATCCAAGAGGAGAAGGACCGAGAAAGTACCTTCCATGTCATATCTTTAGTATCTTCTCCCCTGCGTGGGTTTTATTTCCATGTATGCCTTTACTTTACCTAAATTCGCCCCTGTGTGGGCGTGACTTTTGTGAAAATATCCTTTCTCCTAAAATGTATCACCCTTTCGGCTAGCATTTGTATCCCTTTAAAAGGGAAATTTTCCGTATATATTTACATGCTATTTTGGGGGCAATAGAATGGTTCAAATACGTTACATACGTCTTTCAAACTCGCTAGGCCTAACCTTGGTATAAAAAGGTCATCCAGTTAGGAAGCGATATTACTATGATATTATCATGATATTATTGTGATATAAATTGTTTTATGTGCTTTGTGTGTTGCTTGACTCAAGGAAAAATTTGTCCACTCCATGCCAAAATTTTCTAGAACACCGTAGGCAAAAATATAAGCCCACTATGTAAAGTCCAACCAAAATACTCCAAGTCTTCCAAGTTTCTCCGAAAATCCTAAAGCCTTCTAAGAACTTCTTAAAAACTCTATGTTTTTTAAGGAAAGGTTGATATGGGGGTCGTGACTATGTGAGAGAGAATGCTAAGGATCCGAGAGGAAATGGAGGAGGTTTAGAGAAAACATGAGAGAGTCAATCAACTCATGGAAATTGCCTTAGCTCGATCCAAGGAGGTGGAAGAGCAGACCGCCAAGGCTAAAGAGAGGATTGTTGCGATTGACCAAATATTGGGAAAACTGAGACTAAGACCGAACCATAATTTCACGTAGAACTCAAAGAATTGCTCCTGAAGTTTGAGAATGTCACTGGAGGATTGGAACAAGTCAACAAAAGGAAGGAAAGAGTAACTGAAGAATGCGAAGAAAATGAGCAAGTGCCCATGGTGATCAATACTGAAAGGGCCCAACTCTTTGACACGAGAGTCCGCCACTGGACCAAGGTCAAGGGTGATGCTATTTGTCCTTCCAGATTCAGGCCAGGAGGGAAGCCCATCACCCTCAAAGTTCACTTCCGTGAATATACCAAAAATCTAAAGGTGATTCTCTGTTCAGAAATTTAAAAGACCTTGAAAGCTATGGGGGTCCTGCATCCTGACCAATCTGAGGGATTTGGATGTTACCCTCACAATGAGCACAAAGAATGCGCCTATCATCCACATCGTAGAGGACACACTACCGATGAATGCAATGACCTAAGAGCCCAGATTTACCACATGATCACTAACAACCAGATAAGCCATCTGTGGGGCCCCAGAACCATCCTTGCTTGTGACAAAGTTGGCTATGACATGCCCATCACTGAGGAAATGATGATTCATCGCTATGATTTCACTGTCTTCCAGGACACTTACTATGAAATCTATACTAAGCTGGTCAAAACCGGGATCCTGGAGCCCATGGAAAGGAAACCGGGGAAGATACCCAGGGCTTGGCGTCAGGGGAAAGATGTTTGCCTCTACCATAAAGGGGTCAGAGGCCATGATATCGAGACTTGTCGCCACTTTCAGGTCGATTTGGAATACCTCATTGACATGGGGAAAATTAAGCTAGAGTTTCCCCCTTATCATCCTTGAAGAAAAAATTGAGATGAGTCTAGACGATCCCATCATCCAGAGCTGAAAGTAGCAGAAGTAGCACAATTTTAACTTTCAGTTTCTTTATTTTTATTTTCGATGTCGTCTTTTACTTTCCCCTTGTACTTAGAATAGTGGATGAAATGAAATGAGATAACTTATCTATCACAAGTTCAAACTACGTAGGGCCTGAATTCTCCTTCATGAGATATGTAGGCAGCCTTCAAGGCCCTGCCCATGCCTTAAAAAATTTTCATTTCTCCACATCGACGAAGACGACGAAGATTTTGGGAGAACAATAGGCAGGGATGTTACAAGATCAACAAATCAACCTTTCCTGACAAAACCTACTTATCCCAAATCAATGGACAAAATCCTGTCCTTTGAATGATTGAGTCAAAACAACCCGTGGACCAATTTGCCTTGACGAAAAGCAACTTTTATGTGCTTAAAGAAATTCCTATGTGTTTATTCCTTGTCATATATATTTTATTATTTGTAACTAACAAAACCTAACATAGTGGCCTTTGAGTTGTTTTTCATCTTAAAAAATAAAGGAAACCAGTTTGTGTTGACAAAAACACAAACTGGTTGAACACTCTTACTTCACTCGCTCGAAAGCACACTTGAATACATTTTATGACCTTCGCTTGTCTGAAGAAAGAATGACTGATAGTGAGGAAGAAAATGCCTTAGCTAAAGGGACAGCGTCATCACTGAACAGAATGAAATGATCGCAGAGCTTGCAAAGAAATTAGAAAAGATGCAGGAAGAAGGCAAAAAGGCAAAATACATGGCTAGCTTGGCAATCGCCGCCAATACTCCTGCTTTGGGAGACTCTCAGACCCCTCCTCCAAACCCTCCACTCAATTCATCACAAACCAGAAATCACCAAAAGATATCCCCTCCTCTTTCATTCCCAGGCCTTAAAATAAACCTGTCAACAATAACCTCTCCCTCGTCAGGTCCCTATACCAGACCCATATTCCCCCTGTTCAACATACTAACCAAAATAACAATCGAGGTGCCTATCTCCCACAGAAAACTCAAAACCTCCAAAACACTCAACAAAACACCTACAACTCTCAAAACAACAATCCTAATGTCACCAACGTTGTTAACCCACATAGCTTTACCCCCACGTACCCAAATATTGCTCCACACATCCATCCCCCACCCGTGCAGAACCAACCCCCTACTTTTCATACCATAATAGAACCATACCCCATCCTCTAAGAGAACCCTGAGTTAGATCATTATGAAGAGAAATAAAGAGAGTTCAAGGCCGCAAAATTTAAACGTGACCTCAATATGGCACAAATAAGGGAGGAAATGGCCCAGATTCAAGAGTTGCAAAATTTGCCTTACGAGAAGGGCTACGGTTATGACGATCTCTGCATCCACCCTGAGATGAACCTACCAGAAGGATTCAAAATTCCAAAGTTTGAAATCTTCAATGGTGTTGGGAGTCCCAAAGCCCACCTAAGGAGTTACTGTGATCAGATGGTCGGCGCCTGAAGGAACGATGCCCTGCTAATGAGACTCTTTAGTCGAAGTCTAAATGGAGAGTCATTGGAATGGTTTGCCTCCCAAGAATTGAAAAAGTAGTCTAAGTAGAGCGATCTCGCCCAAGACTTCGCCCACAGATTTGCATATAACGAATAAGTCATCCCGGACTCTGGGACACATCAGGCAAAAATCCAATGAAGATTTCAGAGATTATGCATACCGGTGGAGAAAAGAGGCTGGAAGAGTTTGGCTTCCTATGACAAAGGAAGAAATAAGTGTGGTGTTTGTGCGCGCCCAAGAGTTGGAAGTTTATGATAAGATGATATCAGCGGTAAAGGCCCAGTTCGCCGACTTAGTCAAAATTAGAGAGATTGTAGAAGAAGGGCTCCGCAGTGGCAAGATTGTCAAGACCCTAGTTTCTTTAAGACCAACAGGCCCCACCAAGAAAAAGAGAGAGGAGGTATCTTCAGTGTCTTTCAATCCTATTCCTAAACCACATAAGCCCTTCGGAGCTGGTTATAAGAAGCCACTTATTCCAATAACCCCTCCCCCAGCTCCACAAAACCCTCAACCAATCTTCTATACTCAACCTATCTACCAAGCTCCACAACCAAATACTCAGCCTATTTAACAAGCTCCATGACCAAATATGCAACGTATTTACAAAGCCCCTCCCCAAAGCTTTCAAGTGTATCAGAAGGCTCCGGAGAACCAGAACAACCGCCAGGTTCCTCCTCCTACTAATACCAATCTTCCCCATCCGAACCAAGAAAACAAGATTCCTCGAACTTTCACCAAACTAGCCAAAACCAGAACCCAGTTGTACGAGAGATTGAAGACCGCCTGACTTATTCATCCTGCTTCACACAAACCTAGCAACACCAATTCTCCTTTCTACAATTCACACAAACATGGCAACACCAATACTCTGGGGGTGTTGGACATAGTATCGAAGACTGCATTAACCTGTGGCATAAGATTCAGGACTTGATTGATCAAAAGGTGATCACTTTGCGAATGGCACTGCTGAATGTTAACAGCAACCCACTTATGAACCACGGAGGATCCGCTGTAAATATGATTGAGATAGAACAAGACTGGGTCTTGAGAAAATCTATAGTGTCAGCTAGTCCTAGAAAGCTAGAAGATTTGGAGAGGTCTGTGCCTGCCTTGAGCATCACAGAGAAACCATCGTTCATTGTATTAGCAGCACCACAGCATGCTTTCGCTTTGGTACAAGCAGAAAGGGAGTTCATGGTTGAGGCCACTGCAGCCCATGGTGTGACAAGATCAGGAAGATGTTATATCCCAGATGATTTGGCGAATGATACTTACAAAAAAAACCTACAAAAGAGGCCAATCACCAAAGGAGAAGCGAAAGAATTTTGGAGAAGAATGCAGTCAAAGGAGTATTCCATTGTGAAGAATTTGGAGAAAACCCCCGCCCAGATTTCCATTTGGGAAGTACTCATGAGTTCCTAGTACCACAAACAAGTATTACTCAAAGTTTTGAACGTAGCATATGTACCGACAGGTACTAGTGCAGAGAATCTGACCGCCATGGTAAGCCAAGTCCTGGGGGGTCATCGCATTTGTTTTAGTGATGATGAGTTACCTTTCGAAGGCATGATGCACAACAAATCCTTGCATATCACTATCAAAAGTCAAGAGAAGATCCTGAACAGGGTATTGATCGATGATGGATCAGGGCTGAATATTTATCTGTTGTCAATGCTAACCCAGATGGAGTATGACCTAGGAAAGATTCGCCACAGCAGGGTCAATGTTCGAGATTTTGACGGAGGTTAAAGGGACACTATCGGAGAAGTTAAGTTGTACATCCAAATGGGACCCGCTAAATTTTGTACCGAATTCCAAGTCATGGACATCGCTGCCAACTATAACTTGCTCTTAGGAAGACCATTGATCCACGGAGCCAGAGCTGTGCCATCAACCTTGCACCTGATGGTGAAATTTGTTTGGAAATAACATGAGGTGGTAATCCACGGAGAAGGAAGTCACTTGATTCGTCCTAATGGTTTTGTTCCTGTACTTGAGATAGTACCGAGGGGGAGTAACTTCTATACAGTAGAGATCGTCAATGCCACTGGAGAAGACTTTGCTCCTGAAATTCCCATGCCACCGATTTATACGATGCTTGCAACCATGATGTTAAGGAGTGGATACGATCCAAGCTTTGGTTTAGGACGGGACTTTGATGGTATGACAAAGCCCTTGAGCATTCCCGGATAGACAACCTGGCACAAATTAGGGTACGAGATCAAAAAAGACAAGGCTAGAGTCGGGAAGAAGAAGCAGTTAGGATTTCCTAAACCACTTCCTCATCTATATCAGTCAATCCCAATATGTATTAGTCCTCCGAGCGATGGGTTAGAGTATGGAATAGGAGATCTTTTCAAAGAATGTGATGCTATAGAAGAATAAATCCCCGAGGCACCGATGATTAGGGATGCCCAGCCAAGTGAAAAGCTGCAGAACTGGGTCGCCACTCCCTTGTCTACTCTTCACTCGGCTAGGTAGACAAAGGCTTTGTTTTACAAAATTTGGCGACTGTCCGGATGAGGCTTCGCGACCCTCCCTTTATGGTTTAAATCCCCTCGTACTATTTACTGTTTTCCAAAAGGCATGCACCTACATTTATGTAGGTGGTAGCCATAGTTTGTAAGCATTTCTGGATTTTAATGAAAGCCTCATTATTTTGAAATATTTTCCGTTCAAAAATTATTTATGCTTGCTTGTTATTTTCTAAACTGTTTCATTTTAATTTCAGTAATAATAAGATAAAACCTGCCATTGTCCTGTCGTGTCAAGAATTTAACAAACAAACCGAGTCAGATGACGATGGTTTCGAAGAATATGATGAGAAATTAACAACAGAATTAAAAGACTTTGAGAACGAGAAAAACCTAACCTGGAAGAAACCGAGGCGGTCAATCTAGGAGAAAACCAAGAGGTTAGAGAAACCAATTTTAGTGTCCATCTGATAGAAGCACAGAAGAAGGAACTCATAAAGTTGCTCCGAGAGTACATCGACATGTTTGCCTGGGCCTACAGTGATATTCCAGGGCTAAGCACAGACATAGTCTCCCACAAGTTGCGTATTAATCCAGGGTTTGATCTCATCAAGCAGAAGATTTGAAAGTTCAAGCCAGATCTAAGTCTGAGAATCAAGGAAGAAGTGACCAAACAAATTCAGTCTGAAGTTGTGGAAGTCACAAAATATTCGACTTGGTTGGCCAACATCGTCCCAGTTCCTAAGAAAGATAGGAAGATCAGAATCTGTGTCGATAATCGAGACCTGAACAGGTCTAGTCCCAAAGGCAACTTTCCATTGCCTAACATTCATATCCTTATCGACAACTGCACGAAGCACGAGATGCAATCATTCGTGGATTGTTTCGCCGAGTACCATCAGAACTTAATGGATGAAGAAGATACAGAGAAAACAGCCTTTATCACCACCTGGGTATCTACCATTACCGAGTGATGCCATTTGGTCTCAAAAATGTGGGTGCTACTTATATGGGCCCATGATAACTATTTTTCATGATATGATTCACAAAGAGATTGAGGTGTACGTAGATGATGGGATTGTCAAATCCCGCAAGAGTTTGGATCACATAACTCATCTAAGGAGGTCCTTTGACTGACTGAGAAAATACAACCTAAAGCTGAATCCCGCAAAGTGTTCTTTCGGAGTGCCATCTGGCAAGATATTGGGATTTATAGTCAGTAGAAGGGGTATCGAGCTCGACCCTTCAAAGATCAAAGAAATTCAGGAGTTGCCTCCCCCGAAGACCAAGAAAGAGGTCATGAGTTTCCTGGGAAGGTTGAATTATATTAGTCGGTTCATATCTCAATCAAAAGTTATTTGTGAACCCATTTTAAAGTTATTGAAGAAAGATACGCCGACTAGTTGGACCAAGGAGTGCCAGCAAGATTTTGATAGTATCATGGACTACTTGTCCAGTCCACCGATATTGGTTCCTCCAAGGGAAGGGAGCCCGTTATTGTTGTACCTGTCGGTTTCAGAAAATGCCTTTGTGTGTGTCGTGGGACAACATAATGAAATTGGAAAAAAGGAACGAGCAATTTATTATCTGAGTAAGAAGTTCACTCCGTGCGAGGCTCATTATATTTTGTTAGAAAAGACTTGTTGTGCTTTGACTTGGATCGCCCAGAAGTTGAGGCATTATCTGTTGTCCTATACGACGTATCTAATTTCCAGAATGGATCCCCTGAAGTACATATTCCAAAAGGCCATGCCTACAGGGAAGTTGTCCAAATGGAAGATGTTGCTATGTGAGTTCGATATCATATATGTGACTCAAAAAGAAATCAAGGGACAGGCCTTAGCAGATCATTTAGCAGAAAATATGGTTGATAAAGATTATGAACCGCTCCAAACTTACTTCACCGATGAAGAGATACTATTCGTAGGTGAGGATATTGCTGAGTCATACCCCGTTTGGAGATTGTTCTTCGATGGAGCGGTCAACTTCAAAGGTTTGGGCATTGGAGTAGTCTTCATATCAGAAACTGGTCAGCACTATCCATTGACAGCTAAACTCCGTTTCCTATGCACTAACAACATGGCCGAGTACGAAGCTTGTGTTCTCGGTATCCAACTAGCTATTGATATGAATATCCAAGAACTTTTGGTCATAGGTGATTCCAATTTGCTAATTCACCAACTTCAAGGTGAATGGTCTA
>QJPP01006053.1:0-32875 GCA_003996215.1 Jaltomata sinuosa | reverse complement strand
TACATGTTCTGATACTGAGTTTTAGTATGGGGTCTGGAACCTCCATGGACCTTGCCATCCGGGCCAGGGGCTACGGGCTGTGTGTGCCGGAGGAGGGGTATACGGTGGAGTAGAGTTATACGGGCAGTGTCCTTCTATGGAACCTACCTACTGGGCCGGATCGGCGCCGGAGGAGGTACATACAGAGATACCATGGCACTTGAGATCTTCATGCATCATATCATTCATTGTTTGAGGCTCCACCCTTGTTTGCTGTTTGCTGATTGTACGCTCCGGTAGTATGGGATGCTGGAGGGTTTGTTTTCACTTGTTGTGTTCCTCGGTTGTATGGGCGGCCGGGGGACTGTAGTCAGACTTTTGCTATTTACTTACAGAATTGTTCTCTAGTATGGATAAGTATGAGATTGATATGATTAGTTGAGTTGAATTCATGTCTCTGAGCATGTCTATCATTACTCTTTCTATCTTCTTCTTACACTTGAGGTTACCGGTATACCGTCCATTTCGTAAACTTATTTTGTATACACTGTATTGCAAGGACCCCAGGTGCGTTATTTCTTACTTCCACCTGTGCCTATGGTGTGTATATTCTGCTTACTGGCCTCACATGTGGTTCTGTTGATTTCCCTCTGGGCTAGTTCATGTGTACCTTTCGTTGATTTCTGTGACTGCTTGCTTCTATTCTGTCTGTTACTACACTTTTATCTTATATGTGCCCAGTCGTCCTATGATACCTACTGGGTACCTTATGCTTCGCATTTGGTGCTCACCCCTACCCCCTGCATCTTTGGGTGCAGATCCTAGCGTGGGCCATCGCCGTTAGATCGTTGTGATTCGTGCTTGGAGATCTGTCGGGGACTACTTCAGACTGAGGGTGAGCTCTTGGCGATCGGAGCTTAGCTTTAGTTTATCTTTCGCTTCATGTACTCTATTACCATTCAGAGACATCTGTATATATAGTTTTGGTTTATTTGCACTCCATGTATGTAGTTTGGCTCTGTACTATGATACCAGGTCTTGGAGTTTAGTTTAGTTTCCGTATATGTATATATTTATATTCCTTTTATTTTTTCTCTTCGTCTTGTTCCCTTATTTGTTAGATAGTAGCCCATTGCTAACTGTTCTGGGCTACGGGGATTGGTTCACCTACCGGGGGTTGTAGGTGCCATCATGACCGAGAAATTGGGTCGTGACAAGTAACTTAACCCATCTTTTCTACCTAAAGTTTAGCTCTCACTAACTCATAATGTACTGAAGACTATGGTGGTCGGTGTAGATCTCACACCAAACTCCATATAGATAGTGCCTCTAGATCTTGAGCGAGAAGACTACCACCGCAAACTCCAAGTCATGAGTAGGGTAGTTGTGCTCGTGATCCTTCAACTATCTTGATACATATGCTATCACACAACCCTGTTGCATCAACATACAAACAAGACTAACTGGCAAAGCATTGCAATACACTGAGAAGCCCTAACCCTCAACTGGTAATGTCAACACTGGAGCTGAAGTTAATAAGGACTTAATCCTCTAGAAGCTATCCTCGCACTGATCAGACCACTGAAATGGAACATCCTTCCTAGTCAGCCTATTTAAAGGTACTACGATGGAAGAAAATCCCTCAACAAACTGCCTGTAGTATACTTCCAACCCAACAAAACTGTGAACCTCAGTAGGAATAGTAGGCCTCGAGCAATCATGAATGACTGCAATTTTTCCTGGGTCCACTCTAATCCCGTCCTTAAACAGCACGTGTCCTAGGAATGTTACTGAATCAAGCTAAAACTTGCACTTTCAGAACTTGGCATAAAACCGATGATCTCTTAAAGTCTAGAGTACAATCCTCAAGTGCTTCTCATGCTCCTCCCTACTCCACGAGTATATCAATATGTCATCAATGAAGACTATCATAAACGAATCCAAGTATGGCTTGAGCACCTTGTGCAACAAGTCCTTAAAAACTGTTGGGGCGTTAGTCAACCCAAAAGACATCACCAGGAACTCATAATGGCCATAACATGTCCTGAATGTTGTCGGATACCTGTTCTTTATAGTTACTTATTCAACTGCCAAGGATCAATACACATCCGCATCAAACTATCTTTCTTCTTCACAAATAGAACTGGAGCACCCAGAGGAAACACAATCGGCCTGATGAAACACTTAGCTAACAAATACTGAAACTGAACCTTAAGCTCCCTCAATTCAGCTAGAGACATATGATACAGAGTAATGGAAGTTGTCTTAGTACCCGGCTCTAACTCAATGGCAAAGTCTATATTACACTCAGGTGGAAGGCCTGGCAAGTCAGTCAAAAACACATTTAAGAACTCCCTAACAATAGGGACCGACTCGGGAGAAGAATTGTTGGCGCTAACATCCAGGATATATGCTAGGTTAGCCAAACACCCGCACAAAATCAACTTCATGTACTGAAGGCAAGAAATGATCCCAGACAGTGCACAACTAATAGAACCCTATCACACAACTGAGGATACATCGAGCATGGCTATAGTGATGGTCTTGGCATGATAATCCAAAGCCTCTCAGTGAGGGGATAACAATTCCATGCCCAGAATTATATCAAAATCTAGCATATATAAAATCATCAAGTCAGCCCAAGTATCAAGATCACCAACAACTATCAAGTAGGATCTAACAATCCGATCCACTACTAAAGAATCGCCTAACAGGGTAGCAATAGATACAGGAATAAATAATGGCTCACTAGTTAACCCAAAACAAGGAACAAAGTAGGCAAAAATATAGGAGTATAAAGAACCAGGATCAAATAATGCTAAAGCTGACTGGCAATATATAGAAATCATACCTATGGTTACCATATCTGAGGCCTCTTCCTCTGGTCTACTATGAAACACATAGAACTGAAGCCAACCTCCACCTGATCGACCACCATCTCCACCACCTGTCCTACCATGCTAGGCTTCACCTCTACCAGGGACACCACCTCCTCTGACCGCTGGTTGCACTGATCACAAAGGCTAAGCCAGCTGAGCTGGCTGGGCGACAGGCTAAACTATACCTTGTTGGGGGCACTCTTTGTAGGAATGCCAAATGATACCATACTCATAGCAAGGACTTGATGGCCCATCCTATCAAGATAAGCTGGATGAACTTGTATGGACACAACAGCATGATGCCCTCGATGATGTACCCCTCGATGACTGACCACTGTAACCATGATAACTACCATAACTCTGCTCAAGCTGAGGCCCAACAGAAGTTTGAAGTGATGTCTAAACTAGCCATCTAGACTGACCCTGAAAGTGCTATGGGTAATATCCTTGACCCCACTGACCTGAACCTCTACTGCTAGAGCGGGAACCACTGTAACTGCCTTGATAGCGTGGCCTCTTATCTCTAGCCCCGGGGTCCTGATGATGTAAATCCTCCATATTGTGGGAATGATCTACTATCGACAAAAATAGTTGCCAACTAGCAAGTAGTATCTCTGCAGTCTGTCAAAGCTCGATCCTCAACCCCTAAAAAAATTGACAAACCATGTCTGGCTCTATAGAAATAATCATAGCCCCAAATAGAGCCAATTGGTAGAAACAGGTCTTATACTTATCCACTGACATAGATCCCTGCATCAATCGGGTAAACTACTCTCTACGGTACTCATGATCTCTCTGCGGCAAAACTTGGACATAAAGGCCTCATACAACTCTCTCCAAGTTGACTAAGGAGATTGAGAAGGTAGGGAAGCTACCTGAGTCCTCCACCAAAGCTTAGCTGAGCCCTCCAGCAGATAGGTAGTGTAACCTACTTCATGAGTGTCGAGTAGACCAAGATGATAAAGCATCTCCTTATAAGTAAAAATAAAGTCATAAGAGTCCTACCTAGGAGAACCAAAGAACCTCGGCATTGATAATCTAAAAAACTGGCCCAAAGCCTTCTACTCTAACTCTATCATAACTGGGTGAGGAGAAAGAGGCTGAGAACCTGTAGGCACTGATAGAACCTGTGCATAGGGAGCCACAGTAGCAGGATGTGCTCTTGAACTCTTAAAACCCAGGGCTGCCCCTAAGCAAATGTTTGTGCCATATCAGAAGGTTGACCCCCAAACATACCCAATAACTAAAGAAGAAAACCCCAAATATCTGACGAAGGAGCTGGGGCTTGTGTTGACACTGAGGCTACTACTGGTCCTAGTGGAACCTAGGATTCTCCCTGGTCCACGAGCTACTGGTCCAGAACTAGCCCAGGCTCATACTCAGCCTCAAGAGCTCTAACTGGTGTCGCTGCTTGGGCATGTTCTCGACCTTTTCCTTAATGACCACCCCGGCCCCTAGATGGAGTTGGTTGTGCTTGTGTTGAAGGCTCGCCGTCATCCACTGCTAAAGATCTCATACGAGCCATCTACAGAAGAATGAACAGAATAAATGCGATTCTAGGAAACCATCAAGGATAAGATGCATGATATAGAAGCAAGAAAATATTCATGGTTCCTAAAGCGCCACTGTAGCCTCCCTAAGATAGGGTACAAATGTCTTTCCCCTGATTTGCAGGACTCTACTAGATATTGGCTCCTATACCAATGACAATAGTGAACCTAGGCTCTTATACCAAGCTATCACAACCCAATTTCTCAAGTCATAATGGCACCTACAACCCCCTATAGGCGAACCAATCCCCATAACCCGAAATAGTTAGTAATGGAATACTAGCAAAGTAAGAAAGCATAAGAAGCATAATAAGAAGAAGAAAAATAAAGGAAATAAAGCAGAAGGAAGCAATCTAGATATATAAACAGGAACCACACCATACCATGACCTAGTATCAAAAGTACTGGAGCCACTACATAATATATAGAGTACAAGAGAGTGTGAAAGTAAAATATACAAGTGCCTCTGAATATACAAAAGAGTCAACTAGCCAAAAGAAGAGATATAGCTAAGCCCCGGTCACCAGGAGCTCACCCTATGTCTCGGATGTCAAGATCTGCATGAGTTTGCATGTCAACGGCAATGGCCCACACTAGGATCTGCACTAGGAAGATGCAGAAGCGTAGTGTAAGGACTAATTGCAAAGCAACAGGTACCCAGTAGGCATCATAGGCTGACTGAGCATATATAAAATACAAAAGCAATAAATAGAAGATAAGAAAGAAGAAGTCACAGAAGCAAACAGAGAAAAGTACACAGAAACTAGCAACATGAAGAAGGCATAAAAGAATTCAAGTATGTTATGCTATCCACACAGGATATATCACAGAACACAGGTGAAAAAGTAGAGAACGCACCTGGATCCTTGCAATAACAATGTATATACAAAGAGTTTAATGAACATGGCGGTATACCGGTAACCTGAAATAAAGGGAGAGAAGGAAAAGCAACTAAACATAACAATGCTAACAATACAACTCACAAGGTAAGGATGATAGGAAAGTAAACCAACAAGTAACTATAATATGAATGAGTAAAACTAATTTACCTACAATCCCAACAGGCACCAATACACCCGAGGAATACATTAAAGTGAAAACTAACTCTCTGGCATCCCATACTACCGGAACGTACACTCAACAAATAGCAAACAAAGGTGGAACAATGCAAACAATGAATGATATGATATGAAGTGCCAGTGGTACTGTATGCACCTCCTTTAGTGCCCATAGACCCAGCAGGTAGGACCCATGGAAGGCTTCCCCCATATAACTCTACTCCCTCATATACCTCTTCTCTGGCACTCTTAGCCCATAGCCCCTAGTCCAGATTGGCAAAGTCCATAGAGGTCTCTGAGACTACATACAAACTCTCAATATCTCAACATGCATGCCCAGAGTCTATCCGGGTATAAAATTAGTAATAAAACCATGTCTAGCACTCTGGCCCAGTCGAGTACTGTCATTTAAAAATCAGTGATAAAATCCTGTCTATCACTCCATCCCATCCAAGTCTAGTATCATATGAAAATCAGTAGAAAATCATGTCTAGCACTTTGGCCCAGCTGAGTCTAGTATCAGTGTAAAAATCATCATTTAATCTCTTTTATCTCAAGAACATCCATAAAACTAGTTTTAAATCCATTTGTAACCATTTATAATTGAAAATGGGCCCTCGGGGTGATGCAAGGTTTAGAAAACTGGTGATAGTCAGGCCCACAGGCTTATAGTAGTAAAACCAATGCAGAAAAACTCTTTTCATGAAAATGATAATATTCTCGATTACAATCGATAGCTCAAAAGCTCACAATCAGCCTACCAGCCCTGCACAGGCTCAATCCACTCTAGAACACAGATAACCAGCTCATAATCACAAATTAATGTCTCGGACTCATGAAAATTTACCAAATATCCTACCGTCTATGGTCAAAAGGTATAAGCAAAGGCCACATAGGGCCACAAGGGGTGATACTATCAAATTAACTAAGATACCTAAAGCAAACATAGGAAATAAGAATGGAGAGAAGGAAAGCGGGCAAGGTCTGGGGTGCCAAAATAGTAAACCCAACCCAAATATGCTAAATAGTACAATTATATTCTATATAAGCAAAGTCTAAGGTAGGTAAGCTGTAACCTACCTGGCGTCCGATGAATAGCTGCTAGAAAGCTATTGCCCAAGCCCGAACTGCTTAGAGAAGGCCCGAATATCAATCAAACTATCAAAAACATAATCTACTCATCAATATGAAGCTAATGATACCCATAAATCTAATAGTTTAGCAGGGACAAAATTTGGGTCAAAAGCAGGCCGGCGGGCCTTGTAACCCAAAACTGGAAATGAAAGTTGCCACGAGGTTCGCGACATAACCGAGAATACATGCTCAACAAATGAGCAAAAAATAGGCAAGGGAAAGACCCAAAATACCCCATAGTTTTAAGAAATAATTTAGGAATAAAAATGAAGAATTTATGGAAATTAACAAGTTAGAAACTTATAATTAAAGATGGAAATATGATCACAGAAATGGAAATAATCACCCAAACGCTTGAAGATGAACCCACAAAGAGTTGGAGCTTTGATCTCAAAAGGAATGGAGGAAAACATTTTTAAAGACTTAGTACAAATGAAAAAGGAGGCTCATTTTAAATTGCCAGCGCTAGGCGCAAGCGCGGCCCAAGCACTGCAGGGGTGGCATCGCTATGATGGGTGAGGAAGCATAGGCGCACCCCCTGCTGAATCCACCGGGTACCACAGGTGCGGCATGATGTGCTGGGATTTGATGAAACTTTTGACGCTTAAAATGAAGGATTTTTGGGAGTTCTTAAGTACATTTTGTTGGATTTAATGCCATTTGTTACATGTACAGGGAAAAGTATGAAATAGATGAAGAATATAATAGTTATGCAGTTTTAAGGGCAAAACATAGGCCACCACGAGTGTCACACTCATAACGGCCCATGGGGCAGGTCATCGAAACCCAGCAGTTAGAGAAGCCAAAGCTTTGAAGCCTGACGGGCTGCCACAACGCCCGTGGGAGACACGACGAGACGTCGTAGCACCCATCGAAATGATCTAGGGAAGCAAGCAAGAGTTAAGGCAAGGCAACGGGTGCCCACGATGCCCGTGGCTATCACGATGCACCATCACTGTTACCCGTGGAAACTAGGCAGGAGAGCTGGAGAGGAGCCAAGTGCAGGCGATGTGAAGGCCACGACGGGCGTCGTAGCATCGATGTCTCATCCCCTCCGCTCCTGAAATCTTGGCAGAGGCTTGGAATTGAAGACTTGACAATGGCCAACGGGCATTGCAATATCGACATCCCATTACATCCGCCCATAAGATCCTTGCAGGGTCCTAGACATGAAGACCTAAATATGGCCGACAGGCACCCACAATGCTCGTCACACCTACAACTGCCCGTGAGGCATCCCATCGGCGATGCCACATCTAGATTCTCCTAGATTTGTTAGGATTTGGTTTCTTTGTCTATAAATACTTCCCCTTAGGTTTTTTTTCGGAGGTTACACATTATTTTTGAATAGTTACTATATTATTATTTTAGTGTTGACTTTAAACACAAAGTTCTTGATTAATCGAAGTGTTCTTCTTTTTTTTCTTTAAGATTCCAGATTTCTTTGCCCTAACTTGTAAGTATCTACTGATGATTGCTCAAACAACCATTATGTGCTTATGAACATGAGTAGCTAAATCCATAACTAGGGTTGTGGGAACCATGAAGAATTAACAAAGTAGGCAAAGTGCTTAGTAATTCTAGGGCGATATTTATGCATGTATTGTTCTTCCCTTCATATTGATTACTTTCTAATGGTGTACAACGTTAGAACTCGCCTTATCCCTACTTGCCGGACCAAGGAGGTAATGGATGGGAAAAAGGTTGTTCAATGACGAAGATTTAAGGCTACCAACCCTCATCTAATAGCTTGACCTTGTTCGGGAATAGCTAATATGGGATCCAGGGTAAGGGTTGGTAAAGAACACACCCGCGGCCAGACCAAGGCATGTGGTGAAATTCATCTAGCTGCCAAACCAAGGAGTTAGGTGAACCCAACTTACCGATTCTGCATGCTAAGTATCAAACTCGTTTACCGAGTACAAAAGCCTTAGTAAGTTATGATCTCATGGGGAACACTACCATAGTCGCTTCTAATATTGATAACAACCGTTGAAATTGACATCTGTTACTTGTTTTGCATTCCAGTTACTATTACTACTTGTTACTTTAAACCCCTCCCACCTTTTAGAGGGAAATAACCGACTAAGAGCTCAAGTAAACACTAATCGACCATAGTCCTACCATATTCCCTGTGGGATTGACCCCAACCTTTGTTGGGTTCTATATTTGATCAGCGACCACTTATGCTTCTTAAAGGAGGTGTAATTTGGGCGTATCAAATTTTGGCACCGTTGCCGGGGAATGCGGTTTAGGATTAAGAGAGATTGTGTTTATTTAACTATTAGTCCTTATTTCCTGATTTTACTTTTTTTGTTGTTTTTTATTTGTTCTACAGGTTGCACACTTGTGTATGTCCAGTACAAGGAGTCATGGCAATCCATTGATCCCATACGATCCTGAGCTCTCTCAAACATTAAGAAACATGACCAAAGAGGGAGAACATGAGACACAGGAACAAACCACAGCCCGATTATTGGCCGAAGAGGAGAAACAGAAAAAGGAAGGAGAAGATGCTCTTGCCACTGAAGATGTTACAATTACAGCAGACCTCGCAGCTCGAAATGCAGCGGCTGAGCAGGAAAGGCAGGCATGACAACAAGCTGCTCTTCAATCTGCACTAAATTCTCAAGCAGCAGCAGATGGGGCAGCCTACCAGAATTTGCCTAGAGGACCAGCCGTTCCATGACAGAATAGGGGTCAACAGATACAGCAGCCCAGGCAAGCCCCTCGCTACTATAATCATGATGATTATGATGAGGAGGAGGAATTGGGAATTACTGGACCCATAGTATTGCCACCACTGACTGAGGGGAAGAAATTTGACATCGCCAGCACCATGATCCAGTTGATGAACAATAAAGGACTGTATGAAGGAAACCCTACAAAAGATGCAAATCTTCATGTGCAGAATTTTACTCAGATTTGCAAGGCGTATAGTATGCCAGGAGTGGGGCAAGATGCTATTAGACTAATGTTATTTCCATTTTCATTGACTGATGAGGCAACTGTGTGGCTCTTAGAACTGCCCGATAATTCATCGGACCGTTTGAAGTTCTTGAAATCGTAGGGCCAGTGGTTTACAGATTAGCACTGTCACCCAGTCTGTCAAGTGTCCATCTGGTATTCTATGTATCTTGAAGCGATATCATGGGAATAGGGATTACATCATCAAGTGGGATGAGATGTTATTTAATAAGGATCTTCGCTATAAAGAGGAACCGATTTTAATTCTTGATCGAGATATTCAGAAATTGAGGACAAAGGTGATCAGTATGGTAAAGGTTCAATGGAAGCATCGTCTAGTTGAGAAAGCCACTTGGGAAACCAAGAAGGACATGCAGGACAAGTACCCTCACCTATTTCAGGATACAGGTACTACTTTTTTCGCTCCTTACTTTTCATATTTTCGAGTTTGATCATTCGGGGATGAACGATGGGTAAATTGGTATATGTTGTAACGATTGGATTCACCATTATGGGTGAACCGTTCGTGCCAATTCTTAGAGGTAGAAAACTCTGGGTTTGGGAGTTTGAAATTCTGGGCTAGGCTAGTCTCGGCCAGTTTTGGAGCGAGGTATGGTCTAGGGTAATCCGAGTAAGGATTGGGTTAAATGAATTAATTTTAGCTAGTTTTCTATTTAGCTAAGACATAAAGGAGTCCAGGGGACTTTTCGTAATCGAATTAGGGTAAGTAGAACTCCCAGAATCAAGGTTGACGTGAAGAAGTTGTTCTGGGATATTGAGAAAATAAGTGTGTTGTAAAATGCACCAATTTTGGGGACTTTACAAATTTTTGTCCCGTGTAAACCGCCATAGCAGTTGACACTCCACCTTAGCGACCTCTGCCATAGCAGAGAAAATACCGCTACAGCGGAAGTCAATAATGATCAGCCTCTGCCATAGGGGATGACTCCGCTACGGTGGTACCATTATAGCGGAGCGCGATTGTATTTAATGTATAAACTTCCCCAAAACAGTTCAGTTTTTCTTCAAGACATTTTGGGAGAAGAAGGGGGTAATTTTGGGCGATTTCCATCCATTTTTCACCAATTTTTGTCCTAAAGGTAAGGATTCTACTTCCTAAACTCTGTAATATCTTTCCTATGCTATAGAATTGCTAGGGGTGGACTTGGGGAAAGGTTTGGGATAACCTAGGATTGTAGAATCCAGGGAAAAAGGGAATTCTAGGGTTCTATAGTTCTTGGGTATTGTTTATAGTTAATGGGTAATGATCACCAAGATTAAATTCTCTAAATGTATCAGTATAAATGATAACCTTAGGTGAATTAATGGCGGGGAATCCCGGAAAGGGTTGGGATAATCATGGTTTGGCCTGGGATTAGGATTTTGTATAATCCGGGTAATTTAGGCCAGTTAATTAACTATAGTGTTTATGTGCTTGTTTCTAGACCAAGAACAAGCAAGGAATCCTGAAAAAGGGAAAGCTTCGGCATTGTAGAGCTTGATTATTCGAGGTAGGTGATGGTTATTTATTCCTGTATGCAATATACGTTTGTGTACTTTGGTCTAAATATTGTATGTGTTGCATGTTTAGGGAATTATTAGGAATGTCTAAGAGTCCTGTTTCCAGTCTTGTGAAATGAACTAGGTGTTATTGCTTGTTGGTTTACAAGTGTTGATTGTTCATTGTTTGTGATTGTGGATTTATTTGACATTCAGTTGGCTCGGATACTACGCCTGGTACGAGTATACTAATGGTTGGCTCGGGTACCACGCCTGGTATGAGTATACTAATGGTTGGCTCGGGAACCACACCTGGTATGGGTATACTAATGATTGGCTCGGGTACCACGCCTAGTACGAGAAATACTAACTGGTTGGCTTGGGTACCACACCTGGTACGGGTTTACTTATTGCATTGTGCATTTGACTTGGTTCCATGAGTGGATCGGGCTGTGTTTATAAATTATGGTATTGTATTTTTGTCCTTGAGAGGATGGGTTGTTATATTGATCTGTGAGTTTGGTCTTGGGGTAGACGAAGTTGTACGTTTGACACTTAGTGTTGTCTAGAGGGGATCCAGGGTAGGTCCGGGATTTATAATGCGGTATAATTATTATTTATTGTGGATTGTTGATCATAGTTGTGAAGGTGGATTACATGTGGGGACAAGCTAGGGATAGACTTGTAGTCTAGAGGTACATGTTGGCTTGTTTACACATTTCCTGTACTATTTCTTGACTTTTGTACTGTTCATATATTGTTTATTTGGAACTGGCTAATGATCCTACCAGTACATGGTGGTTGTGTACTGCTACTGGACTTGCGTTTCTTTTGTGAGTACAGGAAATCTTTCGGCGGTTGACGCACGACCTCACTTATAGGCCTAAAACTTCAAGATATCAAGGGTGAGCTGTTCGATCGAGTTGCCTTGGTTTCTTTCTAATTTGTTGTAGCCCACTTATTTCGGGCTTAGACTATTGCCAATTTTGGGGTTGCATCCCCGTACTCTAGATTTTGGTAGCATTTTGGTACGATGACTTTCAGATTCTAGGGAGGGATTTTACGCAGGTTATTTATAAAAGATTTAGACTGTTTTGAATTTCCAGTTTATTTCTTGCATTCTGGTTTTGAGTTGTTAGAACGGTAAAGTTCAGGGTCATTGATGGTTTGCTCACCCAGGGGTGGTTGGGTGGGTGCCACTCTCGGTGGTCTGGGACGTGATAGGTGACCATGAATGCCCGTGGTAGAAAGAAGTGGGTACTGACCAGTGAGCCTATTTTACCCCCGTGGGGCCGATGGTTGAGTTCAACGGCCCGTGGGAGCCACGACGGCCCATGGGAAGTGTCGTCCAATGACTTTTCTACACTTTTTATCAGCATTTAAGTTGGGGGTAGTTTGGTCCTTTCCTTACCTCAGGTCTTTCCCCACATCTTTTAAGCACCCAAAGGGGGTTATTCCTAAGAGAAACATCGATCAATCTCTAGAAACATTCTCTCAAAACTCTAAGGCAAGACACCTAGGGTTTCAAGAAATCAAGAGCATAAAAGCTCAAGCAAGAAAGCCTCTCAAGGGTTTTCCTTCAGATTTCTTCTCCAAGTTTTCATCTCCCATTTCTAGCCCTATAAATTCTTCAGTAATCAGGTACATGGGTATTCAATAAGGAACTCCTTTCACCCTCATGACCAAAGATCAGTTTTCAGTTATTATTTCTACAAATCTATGATTCTACGGTTCATATCCAACTATACATGTTTTACAGAATTGAACTCCTTATGATTTAATATGTTCCCGTACATGTTTTAAGATATATTTCATGAAGTTTTACAGATATTTTCTTTAAATCCTTAGAGTTCAGATAAAATAGACTTAGCCTAAATTTACAGAATCTTCTGCATGAATTAGCTTTCTTTTCAAGAACATAGCATGAAATTGTAATGTTTTCACATGAAGTAGCTTTTCTTCAGAATTCAGCCTAGTCTACTAGTACTTAGTTTTAAAGCATGAAATCAGTCACTTATCAGCCTGCAACTTTTGAGAAGAATAGAATTCTTTCAGTCTTAGAATTATGTTGCATTCTCAGATGATAATCAGTATTTGAGCTATATAGTATTTTAGTTTGCATTCATTGCTTATACATTCAGTTAGGATTTGGCTTAGTACCAAGCAAACGAAGGGATAAAAGCTCTGTTGTCATATTAGGCTAAGAATTTCAGTAGTAGTCCCTAAGTCCCAGAACTATGGCACCACCATAGGTAAAAGGGGGTCAGCTGTCAGCTTTAGGTTGTTCACCCTTGTCCCTTGTGGACATCAGTTTAGTGGATCCACGTCAGATTTGTTTCAGCCTTTATACCCTGGCAAGGTATATTGGGTCTTTTCGATGGGGATTATACGTCGAACTATATGTTTAGCTCATATGGTTATATGTCGGTTAATAGTATCTCCCACAGTCCCACAGTCCATATTCATTATTGCATGACCTTGTATTCAATTATCCAGTTCAGTTCAGTAGTATACAGTTACATGTTTATATACTTGGTCATTGCATCATCTTATATCTTTCAGCTTGCATTCAGTATAGTATATTACTGTTTTCAGCATATTCAGTAGAAGAAACTCCCTTAAGGATTTACTTTAAACATGACTTTTAGCATGACTCATGATTTTCATCTCAGTTGCACTATTTCATGATTTTCAGACAGCATTTATACTTTCCCTCTATGGATCCCCTAGTAATAGTTTTACTTATCTTAAAATATCATGATCTCATAGTTCTAGTTCAGAAATATGATTTATACCCTCTTCAGCAAAAGAGATTATATTCTACAGTTTGACTTATACATTCTCAAACATCTATGCTTAGTCTGGTTATCAGCTATACTGATATGTTTTCTCATTATTTTGAGTTAGTGAATTATCTCATATGATCAGTACTTCCATAGTACTGACTGTATACATTTCTTGTGTTACATCATTTTATGATATAGTTCTCAGTGTTAGCTCCCAGGATCATAGTCAGATAGATTGCAGCTTCCAGTAAGCATTTGAGGATGCGTTCTCCTTATTCGGGAAATCCAGTCAGTAGTAGTCATAGCAATTTATTCTCAGTTTGATATATTGATTAGAGATAGTTTGGGGTCACATCTCTCCTAACTATAGTTAGTGTTAATAGAGGCTTCATAGACAGTTAGATATTCGATCAGTTAGTTATATCAGTTTTTAAACACTACTATATCTCAGTTATGAAAGTTCATTTTGTTATAATATTTTTAAAGAGATCAGCATATTTCAGCTTCCACATTATATTTCAGTCTCTATCTTAGCAGTATGCCAGGCCATGGGTTAGATTGGGATCACTTATGAATCTATCCACCGTGTCACTTCCAGGGTATAGGCTCAGGGCATGAGAAACTTTCTATCAGAGCACAAAGTTCAAGTGTCCTAGGGTGTCTGTGAAGTTGTGTCTAATAGAGTCTTGCTTATAGGTGCGTTGTGCACCACACCTATAATTAGGAGGCTACAGGACATTTAGGAAATATTTCCCTTCTTTTATACTCTAGTTCGTGCAGTAGAACTGTTCCTTCTGAAACTTATACAGATTCATGCGTTGATCCCATTCCTCCAATAATGCCTCATCTTCGAGGTAGTGGAGACAGTAATTCTTAGATCCCTATCAGTACGATGCTCTCAGATAGATCCATTAGAAAGTTGAGAGATTGCACAAGGGCTTAAGAGGAGCCCACTAGTGCGTAAAGTCTACCAATCCAAAAACATGTATCATTTTCCATTCGTGCAGATTGCGCCTATAGTAGAATCTACTCTCAGACCCTCTTCAGAGACTTTACTATGAATAGCATCTTAGCCAAAAAGTATGGTTCCCTAAGTGTTTGGGTAGTACAGTCACTCAAGAGTTAGTGTGAATTGAGATGTTATGGGCGATAAGTAGCGAAATGACCCTAAAGCTAGGTGTATGAAGTTAGAAGTATAGTAGCTATAAGATGAATATGGTGATGCTAGTTTTATGAAAGTGACCTAGTAGGCCTGACCTACCTTGTGCTGAGATTTAAGTTGATTAACTTGATAAAAGGTGTGGTGGTGCAACTATGGTGTATATGTGACCCCTAGATGAACCAGAAAATCTTGACTAAGTCACGAGGTAAAGAGTAAATTTAAGCGTTAGAAAGATAGATGTGTACCCAGAGAAGTATGTTATTGCATAATATTCAGAGATCTTATGGTACTATGTGTGACTTGTTTAAAAATTCTCAGGTGGTTGATTTTGGAGAAGGCCTTGTGTATATTATATGGTGTTCTTAAGAAATGAATTCAGGGGAGTATAGATATACGTTGTTGAAACCCTTAGTATGGTTTTAATTCAGTTATTTTGGGTGGATATTTTAACACCCCAGATCTTAGACAAGCATTTAAAACCCAGAAACTCAGAAAAACTCAGAAATTCAACTGCAGTGTCATCCCCCATGGGCTGACCCATGGGCTTCGAAGGTCTGACGGCTTATTAGGGTCACCGTAGGAAGAGCCCAGTGGTTATGTTCAGCCAACTTTAGGCAGACGAAAGTCCCCACAGGTGTCAGAAGTCTGACAGTCCATGGGATAAGCCATGGGAAAACCGCCAGTGCCCACCCCAGACCTCATCTGTCCCAACGGGCACTCACCACAACCATCGTGGATGTGACAAGTCGTGGGAACTATTATGGGAACTGTCTAGCATACCAGACTAGCCTAGTCCTTTCTGACTCCCGGGTCTGATGGGTCGTCGCAGGTCCGACGTCCGTCAGATAGCCTGTCAGGTGAAGGAAAAATATGCAATATTCTTTTAAATTAGGGGAATTCTATTACCTTCCCTACTCTTTTAACTCCTACATCGAAAACTTAGAGGGGTGACTTTTGAACTAAGGGGGAGATGATGGAATGAGGAACTAAGTGGAGTCTTGCTACTCAACTAGTATGGAATTCTAGACAGATCTATGATGGGATATTAATCCATTTTGATTCTAGCATATTTCCTAGCACTTCAGCCAAGATGACACTATACTCAAACGTATTTGTGACATATTCATGACTACATTCATGTACTCTATACAGATTCATTTCCATGCTCAACTCCTAAAATAAACAGAAATTTACTTCATATAGCAATCCCAGTCTAACTTTATGATTCCATGAATTTCAGCTTTATGTCAAGAGACTAATTACATATAATCCCATCTCTCACAGTATGCTCAGTTCTATGCCCTCAGTCTTCAAGTTATGCCTTAATGGCTAATAGCACCTGGCTATATCATGTAGATGCTCAGATCAGATCTTTTGAATGACTTGTGCTTATGATTTTATTGCTAAAAGCTTTATGTACTTACACCCAAACTAGTGATGGGTTGTTATAACATTTATGCTCAGAATAATCCTCTATTCAGGCCTTATGTGCTCAGTATGTGAAGTACTTGTGCCCTTTGCACTTATTTCCCTAAGTATCATCTTAAGTAACTAAGTCTCGCTATGTATGAGTCAAGATTCTGCAGTATCCCTTATCCTTGTTAATGATTCTCAGTTCAAATTCAGTGTTCACAACCAAGAGTAGGCCCCTAGTTGCAGGTCATGTATCAGACCAGCATTATCATGGTAGGTGTAGCACTTTGTGCCTCCAAGTTAGGTTTGAACATAGTGAAACCAAGAAGTTAGGCTCAAAACTCAGTAGTTATATGTTCTAGTTTCACACTTGTGGTTCATGCTCAACTGCCTCTTCATGATTTAGTGAGAGTCCTCATAACACACCAGTTCAAACCTGCCAGTATCCATTTCCTGAGACCAGAAGGCTTTTCATTCCGCTAAATCCATACTAGTATGTTCAGTTTAGAAGAGAATAGTTTTCTCGTACAGTTACTCCTCTCAGTTTTATGTTCCTTTCAGTTACTGTGATTTCTAAGAATGCATTCATTCTTTGTGAGTTTTAGCTATGTCCCTACTCTCAATCCAGACCAGTTATCATGTTGGATATTTAGGTTCATGTCCTATCGATGTTCTTATGCTTTCAATATGTATACGTGCCTCACAAACCCATATCATCTCATATTTAAATCAAAAGTCAGTTTCCATGTCAGTACTCCAGCTTTTAAAACTCAATCAGTGGGATTGAATCCCTTTCCCCATAA
Organism: Jaltomata sinuosa; assembly: GCA_003996215.1. Taxonomy (NCBI): domain Eukaryota; kingdom Viridiplantae; phylum Streptophyta; class Magnoliopsida; order Solanales; family Solanaceae; genus Jaltomata; species Jaltomata sinuosa. The sequence continues at coordinate 15,644 of QJPP01006053.1, read as the reverse complement.
CTTCAGCCTAGTTAATCTTCATTCGGGGATGAATGATCCCAAGGGGGAGATATTGTAACACCCCAGAAATTCTAAGATAAGATCTGAACCATTCTTCATATATGGTTAGGTCCAAACCGATGAATTTTCTTTGAATACGGGTATTAAGATCAATTCTTAAGTTTGAAGGTGTATCAGCTATGAATTAAAGTCATAAAGAACCTCTAGTTAAAAGTTAAGTTTAAATCCTTTCTATCGATTAAGTTTTCATATAAGTTCTAACTAGGGTCAACTTCAGATGACCATTTCTCCAATAATATGAAAATTTAGGTGGCCTACTACCCACCAAATTAAAGGTATTTGAATTTACTTTTCAACTCCACTGACCTCTCATTAATATGAGTTTGGAGTAAAACTCTATGAGCATTTTAGTGAAGCATTGTCAGCTGTTAAAAATCCAACGGGTTGGCCAACGGGCGTGGGAAACTCTGACGGAAGTCCCCGATGCCCGTGGTGACCACGACGGCCCATGGTGGAAAGGCATGGGAACCAACTAGTGAGCCTATTTGACCCCAGTAAGGCTGATTGTTGGGTCCGGTGACCCGTGGGAGCCACAAATGGCCCGTGGGAAGCGTCATCTAGTGACTAAACTGCACTTTTTTTAGCATTTAAGTTGGGGGTAGTTTGGTCCTTTTCTTACCTCAGGTATTTCCCCACATATTTTAAGAACTAAAAGGGCTTTATTACTCAGAGAAACATTGATCAATATCTAGAAATATTCACTCAAAACTCTAAGGCAAGACACCTAGGGTTTCAAGCAAGCAAGAGCATAAAAGCTCAAGAAAGAAAGCTTCTCAAGGGTTTTCCTTCAGATTTCTTCTTCAAGTTTTCATCTCCCAGTTCCAGCCCTAGAAATTCTTTAGTAATCAGGTATGTGGATATTCAATACGGATCTCCTTTCACCCTCATGCCCAAAGATCAGTTTTCAGTTATAATTTCTACAAATCTATGATTCTAGGGTTCATACCCAACTATGCATGTTTTACAGAATTGAACTCCTTATGATTTAATATGTTCTCGTACATGTTTTAAGAGATATTTCATGATGTTTTACAAATATTTTCTTGAAATCCTTAGAGTTCATATAAAACATGTTTAGCCTGTATTTATAGAATCTTCTGTATAAATTAGCTTTCTTTTCAAGAACATAGCATGAAATTGTAGTGTTTTCACATGAAGTAGTTTTTCTTCAGAATTCATCCTAGTCTACTAGTACTCAGTTTAAAGCATAAAATCGGTTAGTTATCAGCCTGCAACCTTTCAGAAGAATAGAATGCTTTCAGTCTTAGCATTATGTTGCATTTTCAGATGATTATCAGTATTTGAGCTATCCAGTATTTTAGTTTGCATTCATTGCTTATACATTCAGTTGGGATAAGTCTTAGTACTGAGCGGATGAAGGGATGAAGACTCTTCTATTAGATTAGGTTGAGACCTTTAGTAGCAGTCCCTAAGTCCCAGAACTACGGCGCCATCGTATGTATAAATAGGGTCAACTGTAAGCTTTAGGCTGGTCTCCCTTGTGGCCATCAGTTTAGTGGATCCACGTCAGATTTATTTCATCCTTTATACCTTAGCAAGGTATATTAGCCCCTTTTTAATGGGGATTATAGGTCGAACTCCATGTTTAGCTCACATGGTTATATGTTAGTTAATAGTATCTCCCACAGTCCCACAGTCCATTTTCATTATTGTATGACTTGTATTTAGTTATCCAGTTCAGTTCAGTATTATACAGTTACATGTTTATATACTTGGTCATTACATCAACTTATATCTTTTAGCTTGCATTCAATATAGTATATCAATGTTTTCAGCATATTCAGTAGAAGAAACTCCCCTAAGAATTTACTTTAAACGTGACTTTTAGCATGACTCATGGTTTTCAGCTCAGTTGCACTATTTCATAATTTTCAGACATCATTCATCCTTTCAGTCTATGAGTCCCCTAGTAACAATATTATGATCTCACAGTTGTAGTTCAAAAATATTATTTATACCCTCATCAGCAAAAGAGATTATATTCTACAGTTTGACTTATGCATTCTAAGATATCTATGCTTAGTCCAGTTTTTAGCTATGCTTTCAGTAAATACATGTTTTCTAATGATTTTGAGTTAGTACATTATCTCACATACACATTACCTTCCATAGTACTAACCGCATACATTCCTTGTGCTGCATCATTTTATGATGTAGGTCTCAGTGCTAGCTCCCAGGATCATGGTCAGATATATCGCAACTTCCAATTAGTAGTTGAGGATGAGTTCTCCTTATTCGGGAACTCCAGTCAGTAGTAGTCATAGCAGTTTATTCTCAGTTTGAGATATTGATTAGAGATAGTTGGGGGTCACGTCCTGGCTAACTATAGTCAATGTTACTAGAGGCTTCATAGTCAGTTAGACAGTCGGTCAATTAGTTGTATCCGTTTTTAAATGCTCTTGTATATCAGTTATGAAAGTTCATTTTGTTATAATATTTTTAAAGTGCTCAGCACATTTCAGGTTTTGCATTATCTTTCAATCTATATCTCAGCAGTATGTCAAGTCATGGGTTAGCTTGGGGTCACTTGTGACTGTAAGCACCATGCCGTATCCAGGGTTTAGGCTCAGGGCGTGACATTATCTATGTAAATCACTGAAAATCAATTTATTCTCAGTTTGATATATTGATTAGAGATAGTTGGGGGTCACATCTCTCCTAACTATAGTTAGTGTTAATAGAGGCTTCATAGACAGGTAGATAGTCGATCAGTTAGTTATATCAGTTTTTAAACACTATTGTATCTCAGTTATGAAAGTTCATTTTGTTATAATATTTTTAAAGAGCTCAGCATATTTTAGCTTCCACGTTATATTTCAGTCTCTATCTTAGCAGTATGCCAGGCCATGGGTTAGCTTGGGATCACTTATGAATCTATCCACCGTGTCACTTCCAGGGTATAGGCTCAGGGCATGAGAAACTTTCTATCAGAGCACAGAGTTCAAGTGTCCTAGGGTGTCTGTGAAGTTGTGTCTAATAGAGTCTTGCTTATAGGTGCGTTGTGCACCACACCTATAATTAGGAGGCTACAGGGAATTTAGGAAATATTTCCCTTCTTTTATACTCTAGTTCGTGCAGTAGAACTGTTCCTTCTGAAACTTATGCAGATTCATGCGTTGATCCCATTCCTCCAATAATGCCTCATCTTCGAGGTAGTGGAGACAGTAATTCTGAGATCCCTATCAGTGCGATGCTCTCAGATAGATCCATTAGAAAGGTTAGAGACTGCACAAGGGTTTAAGAGGAGCCCACTAGTACGCAAAGTCTACCAATCAAAAAACATGTATCATTTTCCATTCGTGCAGATTGCGCCTATAGTAGAATCTACTCTCAGACCCTCTTCAGAGACTTTACTATAAATAGCATCTTAGCCAAAAAGTATGGTTCCCTAAGTGTTTGGGTAGTACAGTCACTCAAGAGTTAGTGTGAATTGAGATGTTATGGGCGATAGGTAGCGAAATGACCCTAAAGCTAGGTGTATGAAGTTAGAAGTATAGTAGCTATAAGATGAATATGGTGATGCTAGTTTTATGAAAGTGACCTAGTAGGTGACCTACCTTGTGCTGAGATTTAAGTTGATTAACTTACTATAAGGTGTGGTGGTGCAGGTATGATGTATATGTGACCCCTAGATGAACCAGAAAATCTTGACTAATTCACGAGGTAAAGAGTAAATTTAAGCGTTAGAAAGATAGATGTGTACCCAGAGAAGTATGTTATTGCATGATATTCAGAGATCTTATGGTACTATGTGTGACTAGTTTCAAAATTCTCAAGTGGTTGATTTTGGAGAAGGCCTTGTGTATATTATATGGTGTTCTTAAGAAATGAATTCAGGGGAGTATAGATATACGTTGTTGAAACCCTTAGTATGGTTTTAATTCAGTTATTTTGGGTGGATATTTTAACACCCCAGATCTTAGACAAGCATTTAAAACCCAGAAACTCAGAAAAACTCAGAAATTCACATGCAGTGTCATCCCCCATGGGCTGACCCATTGGCTTCGAAGGTCTGACGGCTTATTAGGGTCACTGTAGGAAGAGCCCAGTGGTTATGTTCAGCCAGCTTTAGGCAAACGAAAGTCCCCACGGGTGTCAGAAGTCCGACGGGCCATGGGATAAGCCATGGGAAAACCGCCAGTGCCCACCCCAGATCTCATATGTCCCAACGGGCACTCACCACAACCATCGTGGATGTGACAAGTCATGGGAACTATTATGGGAACTGTCCAGTATACCAGACTAGCCTAGTCCTTTCAGACTCCCTTGTCTGATGGGTCATCGCAGGTCCGGCGTCCGTCGGATAGCTTGTCAGGTGAAGGAAAAATATGCAATATTCTTTTAAATCAGGGGAATTCTATTACCTTCCCTACTCTTTTAACTCCTACATCTAAAACTTAGAGGGGTGACTTTTGAACTAAGGGGGAGATGATGGAATGAGGAACCAAGTCGAGTCTTGCTAATCAACTAGTATGGAATTCTAGACAGATCTATGATGGGATATTAATCCTGTAACACCCCGTACCTTTCAAAACCTATGTGAGTAAGTAAATATCGACGAAGGTATTTGAGCTCGAGATTGTGAAGGGGTACTTTGGCCTAGAATTTGAAATGGTCAAATGTATATAAGTGTTAAGTTAAATTATAAGGATAGGGGTTTTGAAAATGAGATAAAACAAGTGAGGTACTTCCTCGACTTATCTAAGCTCTTAGGTGACAAGTAGGTGCATCACCTACCTCGCTAACGACTAAGTTCCAGGAGCCGTTACGGGCAGCAACACCATGTATTATTAGACCTAATGGTAGCCCAAATGAAGCTTAAAGTTGGCCCATCAAAGCACAACAAAATCTGGCCTAAACAACTACAAAAGGTAGCCATCAATATTGACCACATTTTGACCCCAGAAAAGCCCAAAATCAGCCACAAAACTTTACCCTTTTGAGGCCCAAGCAAAGGGTAATTTTGGCCCAAGTTTCTTGAACCATTTTGGCCCAAATATACTCAACAAAGTCGGCCAAAAAGGTCCCTTTATACAGGCCTTTTGTTGATCAATGTTGATCACAAAAAGCTGGAAAAATTCTCTCTTATCTCCTTTCCTTTTTGGCAGCCCTTCTCTCCCTTTAGGGTTCTAAGAAGATCAAGATTAATTCAAGCTTAAGGTGAGTTAAACCACTTGTTATCTTGGTATTAATCTACTACATATATCTAGGATATCCTATGGTAAGAGAGACATGAACTATGGCAGCCCCTTTCTTAAGATTTAACACATAGAAATTGTGTAACAATTAAGAGATTTCTTATTCTCTTGTTGGTGTATGTGTAGGGGGTACTTAAGATTTTCAAGGCATCAATAAAAAGAGGATAAAACACCCCTTCAAGTGTGGTAAGTACTCTGCCCACAATCATATTTTTTGATTGAAGTTCGGATGGACAATTGTTGTTGAATTGTTGTTAAGAACTCACGGGACGACGATCGGAAGCCGTGGGTTCAATGTGTTGCTATTGTATTTCGGCATGGTGAGTTGTGTAGGGGATGTTTGATGTGTTTTGTATTATTGGAGTCAGTAGGTTGGTGTGTGTGTGATGTGTATTGGATAGGGGAGAAAGGTGTGACGATACACCTTTAATTAATGCAAAATACGTAAATCTGCCCGGGAAATATTTAGCTACTGTTTTGGGAAAGTTGCATCAGCTTTAAGATCTAATATTAGCTTCATTATACCCTTGTGTTGTAGATTAAATTAATAAAGGAAAGTCCAAGTTGTGGTAAGCGCAATCTTCGGAAGGAACGAGGTATGTTAAGGCTTATTTATTCCTTATCGGCATGAATCTAGAAATAGAACTCTAAATCTCCGAAAGAAGGAATTTGAGTATTCTGTTGTAAGAGAGCTGATTTGGTAACTCAACCAGTCTTAAGGAACTAAGTTATATATTATGGTGATTCAAGTCGCCTTCTTATAAAAATCTGATTCTTTTGCACGAAACGTAAGTTATCCTTTTGTCAAGTTTCTTCTTTGTATTGTGATCCCTAATCAAACTTTAGAAAGTATACAAGGAAAGTTAGCAAGTCAAATCCCCATTTGTATGTGTTTGGTATGTTGAGTCCAACACCTAGTAAGCCAAGGCTAAAGAAGTTATCTAAATGAACCTTCATAAATAACAAGAATAGCTTTGAAGGTCAATCTAGTAATACACTTATTATGTGTGGTTTGCGTGTTAGTGTGCACCGAGGTGCTACTTCCATATTGAGGCTATTATATACATAGTGTGCACCGAGGTGCTACTGCCATATTGAGGCCATTATATACATAGTGTGCACCGAGGTGCTACTGCCATATTGAGGCCATTATATAAAGAGTGTGCGCCGAGGCGCTACTGCCATATTGAGGCTATTATATATAGGGTGCGCCGAGGCGCTATTGTGGTTTAGTGTGGGTTATAAAGAGTGATTTGCGGTGTGAGTTAATGCATGTGTTGTGTTCTAAAAATAATAAAGGAGAAAGAGCTTAACGAGTTTTACCAATTACAGTTTACAAGATTCATATTATATCTTGTTAAGATTTTCTACTTGCGACTTGCTTTTATGTTTCTACCTTACATGCCAGTACATTATTGTCGTACTGACGTCCCCATTGCCTGGGGGCGCTGCATACATGCCTGCAGGTCCAGACAGATACCCAGAAAGACCTATTCAGTAGGAGTTGCAGAGTTTAGCCATTTTGGTAAGCTCCATTCTTCCTGGAGCTGACGAGTCAGAGGTCTAGCTTATATTTTGACCAGGTTATGTATATGTACAACTTATGGGTAGTCCAGGTCCCTATCCTGGATATGAGATATTTTACTTACTCCTAGAGGCTTGTAGACGTGTATATGTATATAAGTGTTGGGTATGGCCTTGTCGGCCTTGTTATTAGCTATATACTATGATAATAGCCTTGTCGGCCTTGAGTTGCTTAACTACTATTGAGCTTTCAGTGTTTCAAATTGCTATTCTTAGAGACCTTGTCGGTCTCAGACCCCCAGCAGGTTCAATAGAGATACACTCTATTTTGACACCCTCAGCCTTTTGGGGCTTCGGGTGTCGGTCATGCCTCCCATGGTTTGGGGCGTGACAAACTTGGTATCAGAGCACGTCGAATCCCAGGGAGTCTACAAGTCGTGTCTAGTAGAGTCTTGCTTATGGGTGTGTTGTGCACCATACCTATAATCATGAGGCTACGGGACATTTAGGAATTGTTATCCTTCTTTCATTTGCTAGATCGTGCAATAGAGCGAGGTCATAAGATGTTTGAAGTCTAATTCATGTTTTTCTATTTCTTGTTTACAGAAATGCCTGTGACCAGACAAATGAGTAGCCGACGGGTTGGCACGGATACGGGGGAAGGTACTAGTCATTCCCCGCCTATCCGATTGGATAGATTTGAGGCTCAAAGTGAATCACCGACACCAGAGATCCCAGTTTATCAAGTACCTGATGAGACTAGAGGGGATCCAGTACCCCTGACCCCACCTGCTCCAGTGGCATCTGAGATAGCTAGAGATGAACCAGCACCTGTAGCTCCTCCACCTGAAGTAGAGGACCAGGACATCAGGAGTGTTGTTCGATTATTGACCCAGATGGTAGCCACACAACAACAACAAATTGGGGCATCAACGAGTGTTAGGTCAGGTGGCTCAGAAAGTTCTAGGGCTCGAGAGTTTATCAGCCTAAGTCCTCCTATATTTACAGGCTCTGACCCACGTGAGGATCCTTAGGAGTTTATTGATCAGACTTATCGAGTACTTCGAGTCATGCATGCAACAGTAGTGGAGGCAGTGGAGTTTGCATCTTTCAGGTTACGAGATGTGCCATTTTATGGTTCGAGGCTTGGGATCGGTCTAGGGGATCAAATGCACCCCCAGCTGAATGGGAGGAATTTTCAGGGGCCTTCCTAGCTCACTATCTTCCACAGGAGGTTCGAGAGGCCAGACTTTATCAATTTCTAGCCCTTAGGCAGGGCAATATGAATGTTTGACAGTACAGCCTCAAGTTTAATTCATTAGCCAGGTACGCCCCCGATATTGTGAGTACGATGCGAGCTAGAGTTCATCGATATGTGCGTGGCCTTAAGGATGAATTGATTAAGGGATTAACAATAGCAGCCACACAAGAGGATATGAATATTTCTAAGATACAGGCTATTGCTCAGACTGCAGAGGATCTTGAAGTACAAATTGGAGATAACCAAAGCCGAGAAAGGGATCAGAATAAGAGGGCTAGATCTACTGGGTCCTATGTAGAGCCACGAGGTAATGTTAGGCCACATTTTAATAGGCGATCACCCCACCCTACTAGTGGTGCCCCATATCAGTTGCAAAGGCAGAGGTATGATCGTTTTTCTCAGACTGGACCAGGCCACAGTTCAGGTGCATCCAGTTCCTATCGCCAGGGGCATTCAGGTCAGATGAGGCCACCTTTGCCACCTTGTGTTCAGTGCGGTAGGAAGCATCCTGGGATATGTCGCCTGGGTTCAGATACTTGTTATTCGTGTGGGCATCCTGGTCACTTTATGCGAGACTGTCCGAGTAGAGGTAGGAGTGAGATATCCCAGCCTACAGGGTCGATGGCAGCTTCTTCATCTACTATTCGTCCCCCTAGGACAGGACAACAGGCTACACCAGGTCGTGGTAGAGGTAGAGGAGGAGGAGGAGCATCCAGTTCAGGCGGTGGTCAGAATCGCACTTATGCTCTAGCCGGTCGCCAGGACTTGGAATCGTCACCTGATGTTGTTACAGGTACATTGACTATTTTTACTAATGCTGTTTATGCACTTATAGATACTGGCTCTACTCTTTCATATGTTACCCCGCTCGTTGCTGGTAAGTTGGGGGCAGGCCCTGAGTTATTGCCTAGACCTTTTGTTGTATCTACACCGGTTGGTGAATCTATTATAGCTAGACGAGTTTATCGAGATTGTGCAGTGTGGATTTATGACCATCTCACTTCAGCTGATCTAATCAAATTAGATATGATTGACTTCGATGTCATTATGGGCATGGACTGGTTAGCTGCATGTTATGCTAATATTGATTGTATAACTAAGGTTGTCAAATTCCATTTTCCAAAAGAGACAATCCTGGAGTGGAAAGGTAACGCTGCCACGCCAAGGGGTAGGTTTATTTCCTACCTTAAAGCCCAGAAAATGATTTCTAAAGGCTATATTTATCATTTAGTCCGAGTACGAAGCATAAAGGATGGACCAGTGACTCTTCAATCGGTTCCCGTGGTGAGTCAATTTCTAGATGTATTCCCGGATGAGCTTCCAGGAATCCCTCCAGAAAGGGAAATTGAGTTTACCATTGACCTACTCCCAGATACTCAGCCAATATCAATTCCCCCTTACAGGATGGCTCCTGCAGAATTAAGAGAGTTAAAGGAATAATTAAAGGATCTACTCGAAAAATGTTTCATTAGACCTAGTACATCGCCATGGGGCGCACCAGTTTTGTTGGTTCGTAAGAAGGATGGGTCCTTGAGAATGTGTATCGATTACCGACAACTGAACAAAGTTACAATCAAGAATAAGTATCCGCTTCCAAGGATTGATGACCTTTTTGATCAGTTGCAAGGCGCCAAATGTTTTTCAAAGATTGACTTGCAGTCGGGGTATCCCCAGTTACGTGTTAAAGGAGTAGATGTTCCAAAAACAGCCTTTAGGACAAGGTATGGCCACTTTGAATTTCTAGTAATGTCATTTGGGCTTACTAATACCCCAGCAGCTTTTATGGACCTAATGAATCGGGTCTTCAATCCATTCCTAGATGTATTCGTGATCGTCTTTATTGACTATATCCTGATTTACTCGCGGTCCAAAGACGAACATGCTAATCATTTACGTGCAGTATTGCAAACACTTCAGAATCATAAATTATATGCGAAGTTCTCCAAATGTGAGTTTTGGTTGACTTCAGTGGCTTTACTTGGACATATAATTACAAACGAAGGTATTAGAGTTGACGGCTAGAAGATTGAAGCAGTAAAGAATTGGCCGAGGCCCTTGAATGCTACAGAGATCCATCATTTTTTGGGCTTAGCAGGTTATTACCGAAGGTTTGTGGAAGGATTTTCTTCTATATATGCACCATTGACAAAGTTGACTCATAAAGCTGCCAAGTTCCAGTGGTCTGATGCATGTGAGCAGAGTTTTCAGTAGTTGAAGGACAGGCTTACTTCAGCACCTGTCTTAACTCTTCCAGAGGGCACGGAAGGTTATGTTGTTTATTGTGATGCTTCAAGGATTGGGTTGGGCTGCATTTTAATGCAACATGGTAAAGTTATTGCCTATGCCTCGAGACAACTAAGAAAGCACGAACAAAATTACCCTACTCACGATCTTGAATTGGCAGCAGTTATATTTGCCTTGAAAATTTTGCGCCATTACTTGTTTGGAGTCCATGTAGACGTGTTTACGGACCACAAAAGTCTACAGTATTTATTCAAACAGAAGAATTTAAACCTAAGGCAAAGAAGGTGGCTAGAGTTACTAAAGGATTATGACGTAGATATTTTGTACCATCCAGGGAAGGCCAATGTAGTGGCCGATGCACTTAGCCGCAAATCCATGGGAAGCTTGAGCCACGTGGAAAATAGAAAGATTGAGATGACAAGAGAACTACATCAGTTAGCTAATTTGCAGGTTCGACTACTAGACCAAGGTAATGGGGGAGTTGTTATTCAAAGCACAGCGGAATCCTCACTTATGACAGAGGTAAAGGAAAGACAATATGATGATCCAGAATTAGTAAGATTGAGGGAGGAAATTCCACAACAGAAGCAACCACTAATAGAGCTTAAGGAAGATGGGGTTCTGAGATATCAAGGTCGTCTATGTGTACCTAACGTCGGGGAGCTTCGGGAGAAAATTTGGCAGAAGTTCACTATTCCCGCTATTCAATCCATCCAGGAGCGACGAAGATGTATCATGATCTTCGACAGATTTATTGGTGGAATAATATGAAGAGAAATATTGCAGAGTTTGTAGCCCAATGCCCGAATTGTCAACAGGTAAAATTTGAACACCAGAGACCCGGAGGTCTAACTCAAAGTATAGTGATACCTACCTGGAAATGGGAGGTGATCAACATGGACTTTATTACAGGCTTACCGCGTACTTACCGGAAGTATGATTCCATATGGGTGATTGTAGATAGACTTACAAAATCAGCTCACTTTTTGCCAGTCAGGACAACTTATACTGCTGAAGATTATGCCAAGTTGTATATTAGTGAAATAGTTCGACTTCATGGTGTCCCAATTTCCATCATTTCAGATAGGGGTGCTCAGTTTACAGCAAATTTCTGGAGGTCGTTCCAGAGAGGCTTAGGTACTCAAATAAGTCTCAGTACAGCTTTTCATCCACAGAAAAATGGACAAGCTGAACGCACTATTCAAACACTCGAAGATATGCTACGAGCTTGTGTACTAGATTTTAAAGGGAGTTGGGATGACCATTTGCCACTAATTGAGTTTGCTTATAATAATAGCTTCCATGCAAGCATTCAAATGGCTCCTTATGAGGCTTTATACGGGCGAAAGTGTAGATCACCAATTGGATGGTTTGAAATTGGAGAAGCAGGATTATTAGGGCCAGACCTAGTTAATCAGGCAATGGAGAAGGTGAAGCTAATCTGAGAAAGATTACTAACAGCCCAGAGTAGGCAGAAATCATATGCAGATGTGCGACGTCGGGATTTGGAATTTAATATTAGTGATTGGGTTTTCCTAAAGGTTTCGCCCATGAAAGGCGTTATGTGATTTGGTAAAAAGGGAAAGCTTAGTCCAAGATATATTGGACCATACAGGATCATTCGGAGGGTAGAAAAAGTGGCATATGAGCTAGATTTACCCACAGAATTGGAGACAGTCCATCCTGTATTTCATGTATCGATGCTACGAAGGTGCATAGGAGATCCTTCACGTATTATGCCTATTAAAGATGTTCAACTTTCTGAAGACTTATCCTATAAGGAAGTACCAATTTTTATCCTAGATCGTCAAGTTAAGAAGCTCAGAACCAAAGAAGTAGCCTCAGTAAAGGTGTTGTAGAGAAATAATAATATTAAGGAAATGACGTGGGAAGCCGAGGAAGAAATGAGGAAAAAACATCCCCAGTTATTTATGACTTGAATATAGTACAGAGGTAAGTCATATTCTTATGTTCTTGATACTCTTCGTAGTATGCAAATATGATCAGGTTTGAACATGTGAAAATGATTACATTTAATTATATATAGTTGTATCGCCCTGTGAGGCATCATGCTGGACTTTCGCTGAGTTTCAGGTTTTTGGATAGTCCCAATTATAAAGGAAACTCTGCCGAAATTTCAAAAAATACTAAGGGACTAGAGCTCCATATGCATTACCCTCATTCGAGGACGAATGATTCTAAGGGGGGAAGGATGTAACACCCCCTACCTTTCAAAACCTATGTGAGTAAATAAATATCGACGAAGTTATTTGAGCTCGAGATTGTGAAAGGGTACTTTGGCCTAGAATTTGAAATGGTCAAATGTATATAGGTGTTAAGTTAAATTATAAGGATGAGGGTTTTGAAAATGAGATAAAACAAGTGAGGTACTTGCTCGACTTATCTAAGCTCTTAGGTGACAAGAAGGTGCATCACCTACCTACGCTAACGAACTAAGTTCCGAGGGCCGATTACGGGCAGCAACACCATGAATTATTAGACCTAATGGTATCCCAAATGAAGCTTAAAGTTGGCCCATCAAAGCACAACCAAATCTGGCCCAAATAACTACAAAAGGTAGCCATCAATATTGACCACATTTTGACCCAAGAGAAGCCCAAAATCAGCCACAAAACTTAACCCTTTTGAGGCCCAAGCAAAGGGTAATTTTGGCCCAAGTTTCTTGAACCATTTTTGCCCAAATATACTCAAAAAGGTCGGCAAAAAAGGTCCCTTTATACAGGCCTTTTGTTGATCAATATTGATCATAAAAAGCTGGAAAAATTCTCTCTTATCTCCTTTCCTTTTTGGCAGCCCTTCTCTCCCTTTAGGGTTCTAAGAAGATCAAGATTAATTCAAGCTTAAGGTGAGTTAAACCACTTGTTATCTTGGTATTAATCTACTACATATAGCTAGGATATCCTATGGTAAGAAAGACATGAACTATGGCAGCCCCTTTCTTAAGATTTAACACATAGAAATTGTGTAACAATTAAGAGATTTCTTCTTCTCTTGTTGGTGTATGTGTAGGGGGTACTTAAGCTTTTCAAGGCATCAATAACAAGAGGATAAAAACACCCCTTCAAGTGTGGTAAGTACTCTGCCCATAATCATATTTTTGGATTTAAGTTCGGATGGACAATTGTTGTTGAATTGTTGTTAAGAACTCACGGGACGACGATCGGAAGCCGTGGGTTCAATGTGTTTAGCTACTGTTTTGGGAAAGTTGCATCAGCTTTAAGAGCTAATATTAGCTTCATTATACCCTTGTGTTGTAGATTAACTTAATAAAGGAAAGTCCAAGTTGTGGTAAGCGCAATCTTTGGAAGGAACGAGGTATGTTAAGGCTTCTTTATTCCTTATCGGCATGAATCTAGAAATAGAATTCTAAATCTCCGAAAGAAGGAATTTGAGTATTCTGTTGTAAGAGAGATGATTTGGTAACTCAAAAAGTCTTAAGGAACTAAGTTATACATTATGGTGATTCAAGTCGCCTTCTTATAAAAATCTGATTCTTTTTGCACGAAACGTAAGTTATACTTTTGTCAAGTTTCTTCTTTGTATTGTGATCCCTAATCAAGCTTTAGAAAGTATAAAAGGAAAGTTAGAAAGTCAAATCCCCATTTATATGTGTTTGGTATGTTGAGTCCAACACCTAGTAATCCAAGGCTAAAGAAGTTATCTAAATGAACCTTCATAAATAACAAGAATAGCTTTGAAGGTCAATCTAGTAATACACTTATTATGCGTGGTTTGCGTTTTAGTGTGCACCGAGGTGATACTGCCATATTAAGGCTATTATATACAAAGTGTGCACCGAGATGCTACTGCCATATTGAGGCCATTATATACATAGTGTGTACCGAGGTGCTACTGCCATATTGAGGCCATTATATGTAGAGTGTGCGCCGAGGCGCTACTGCCATATTGAGGCTATTATATATAGGGTGCGCCGAGGCGCTATTGTGTTTTAGTGTGGGTTATAAAGAGTGAGTTGCGGTGTGAGTTAATGCATGTGTTGTGTTCTAAAAAGAATAAAGGAGAAAGAGCTTAACGAGTTTTACCAATTACAGTTTACAAGTTTCATATTATATCTTGTTCAGATTTTCTACTTGCGACTTGCTTTTATGTTTCTACCTTACATGCCAGTACATTATTGTCGTAATGACGTCCCCATTGCCTGGGGGCACTGCATACATGCCTGCAGGTCCAGACAGATACCCAGACAAACCTCTTAAGTAGGAGTTGCAGAGTTCAGCCATTTTGGTAAGCTCCATTCTTCCTGGAGCTAACGAGTCAGAGGTCTAGCTTATATTTTGACCAGGTTATGTATATGTACAACTTATGGGTAGTCCAGGGCCCTGTCCTGGATATGAGATATTTTACTTACTCCTACAGGCTTGTAGACGTGTATATGTATATCAGTGTTGGGTATGGCCTTGTCGGCCTTGTTATTAGCTATCTACTATGATAATAGCCTTGTCGGCCTTAAGTTGCTTAACTACTATTGAGCTTTCAGTGTTTCAAATTGCTATTCTTAGAGACCTTGTCGGTCTCAGATCCCCAGCAGATTCAATAGAGATACACTCTATTTTGACACCCTCGGCCTTTTGGGGCTTCGGGTGTCGGTCATGCCTCCTATGGTTTGGGGCATGGCAAACTTGGTATCAGAGCACGTCGAATCCCAGAGAGTCTACAAGCCATGTCTAGTAGAGTCTTGCTTATGGGTGTGTTATGCACCATACCTATAATCATGAGGCTACGGGACATTTAGGCATTGTTATCCTTCTTTTATTTGCTAGATCGTGCAATAGAGCGAGGTCATAAGATGTTTGAAGTCTAATTCATGTTTTTCTATTCCTTGTTTACAGAAATGACTGTGACTAGACAAATGAGTAGCCTACGGGTTGGCACGAATATGGGGAAAGGTACTAGTCATTCCCCGCCTATCCGATTGGATAGATTTGAGGCTCAAAGTGAATCACCGACACAGAGATCCCAGTTTATCAAGTACCTGATGAGACTAGAGGGGATCCAGTACCCCTGACCCCACCTGCTCCAATGTCATCTGAGATAGCTAGAGATGAACCAACACCTGTAGCTCCTCCACCTGAAGCAGAGGACCAGGACATCAGGAGTGTTGTTCGATTATTGACCCAGATGGTAGCCACACAACAACAACAACAAATTAGGGCATTAGTGATTGTTAGGTCAGGTGGCACAGAAAGTTCTAGGGCTCGAGAGTTTATCAGCCTAAGTCCTCCTATATTTACAGGCTCTGATCCACGTGAGGATCCTCAAGAGTTTATTGATCAGACTTATCGAGTACTTCGAGT